>CM039595.1:22581337-22710284 GCA_022457205.1 Saccharum spontaneum | reverse complement strand
CAGTACCAGAATCGACCCTCCCTCGGGGGCTATAGGGGGAACCCCTAGTCCCCGAAAAAAAAAAACTTGCGCTCTTTTTTAATTTAAGAACCGCTCCCTAGATCAACGGCGCTGTAAGAGCACCCCAAAGATCGAAAGGACCCTCGAGCTAGGAGTATCACCTACGCCCTCGGGGCTATGGCGCCTCCAATCACTCCTTACGCCTGCTAGAGGTGCAACTCCACGCTAAGGTCTAGATGATGGTTCCTAACTTCGAAAGAGAGCAGCACACTCCCTGCCGCTTAGGACAGGTTCTCACGCGATCTGCGAGGCCGCAAGAGCACCCTGAAGCTCGAGGGCAGTCGAGCCGCGAGATCACTTACGCCCCCGAGGCTACGGTACCTCCACTCGCTCCCCTACGACAAAGGGCGCGACTGCGTGTTAAGTAAATCGTACGAGAACACAACCCAAGCCGTAAAGGGAAAAAAGGCTCAAATAAAACTAGATCCGTCACGAGCTAGTTTAAGTTTTGAAGTTCTTAAGGCCCCTGAGGCCACCACGACCAAAATTCAAAATAACTAACTTATTACACGGGCCTCCGTGCCCAGATTTGGCTCACAGGCCTTCGTCGTCAGCGGGCGGCACCACCTCGGGCTCAAAGAGCGAGGCCAGACGGCTCCCAGGCCCCTCCGCGGCTTCGATCAGATCCAAGCAAGCGTCTGCGTTCTCCGCGTCCGTTCGCTCCGGGTCTATGATGAAGCCGTCGGCGACGAGCTCCATGTCGAACACAAAGCCAGAGCGAACGACGGCCAACGCCCTCTTTACGCCGTGGTGGAGGCTGTCCCGTATCTTCTCCCGGGCGAGGTGACCTAGCGCCGCTACCCGACGGACGAAGGAGTTCCCCGGAGCATCTTCTCCGGTGTCGACGTCGGGCTCGACCCCCAGACCGTCACACACCGAGGTGATCGCGCCCTGGAGCAGCTGGGTCCTCTGCGTCTCGGCTTCCAGGAGGCTTTGCAGGGAATTCGCGGTCGAGTGGGCCTCCTGGTTCTCGCGCTCCAGCTCTGAAATACAACAAGGCAGATTAGCACCTGACACGCCGCCTCAGCCACATAGCTGCTACGAGCTACTTACCTCCAACATGGGTCTTTAAACCCACGACCTCGTCGCGGAGCCCCCCGCACGTCCGCTCGAGCCCCAGGAGGGCACTATCCTTCTCACGGACGGTCGCCTTCAGGGCCTCGATCTCTTGGCGGGCGGTTTGAAGCGCCGTGTCCTTCTCCTGGACGGCCCCGCTCAGCCTCGAGACCTCGTCCTTCAGCGCACTGAACCGGGCCGTGACCTGCCCGATCTGGACGTTGAGGGCGTCACGTTGACGGCTGGCCTGCGAGACGTCCTCCTCGAGCTCCTTGACCCGCGCCGACAGGGGCTCGAGGTCTCGGCGGGCCTGGGCAGCCTCTTCCCGGGCCTTGTCCGCCTCGGTGCGCATCGAGGCTTCAGCCGCCCATGCCTGGATCGCCTCTTCCTTCACCGTCGAGTAGGCGGTGCGCAGTTCTGCCATCTCAGCGGACCGATCGGCGAGCCTCTTCTGAGTCTCCTCGACCAGGGCCCGTTGCCGGGACAGCGACGCCCACACACCGCTCTCACCCCGGATGAAGAGCGACTTTCGGCGGGAGGTCTCCTTAAGTTCCTAATTCAAGGAAAACCGAAAAACATAATGAATCCAAAGGAAAAAGACACAAAGAGCCACGGAATAAGCCGGCAAAATAATCATACCTCGGTGGCATCCAGCATGCCCCGCGAAACGGCGTCGGACGCCACGCTGAGCAGCCGAGCGAGATGCCGGCGGACGCCCTCGAGGTACTGCCAGCGGTGGACCTCATCCCTGTCGTTCAGGGTGAGGATGGGCTCGCCGTCGAGGTTCGCGGCATCCTTGAACTGAAGGGGCGGCCCTCCCCACCTCGGGATCTCCTCCTCGGCCCGCGCTATCGCCAACGCGGCGAAGTCTGGCCACGACGATGACGACGCAGCCGGGGCACCTCCCGGCCCGGTCGAAGGGCCGGCCTCGTTGCCCTCGCTCGCCCCCCCGGCAGGGGCCGAGGCTTCCGCCCGGCTCGCGGTCTCGCCCTCCTCGGCCCCCACTATCTCTTTTCCCTTGTCCAGGGGGGCGTCGTCGAGGATAACGACCACGGGCGCCCGCCCCTCGGCGGTGACCGGCCCCTCGGCAACCAGCGCCTCCGGAGCTGGCACCTCTGCCGTCGACGCCTCTGGGGCCGGTACCTCGCCCGACGGCGGCTCGGAAACCGGCGCTCCGACCGCCGGTGCCCCCGCGACCGGCACCTCAACCTCCGGCGCCGCTGCCTCCGGGGCTCCGGCAGAAGGCTCGACGGCCCCGCCCTCCGTCGTGCCCACCGGCTGCTCCGGTAGGTCTTGTTGTGGCTGCGACTCCCTCGCCGGCGCCGCCTCCTGCTCCGGCGCCGGTGCAGCTCCCCCCGCGGTCGCATCGGCGGCCGCCCCCTCCGCGGCCACTTCCACGGTGGCCTCAGCCGAGGGCAGCGCCTTAGGCTCCGCCTCGACCGGGCCAGGCGCCACCACCCTTGCCGGCTTTGACCCCGCCGCCCCGGGATCGGGGCCGACAACCGTCGAAGCACCCGCGGCCTCCCGCTGCCGACGGCGCTCCTTCGCAGCCTCGACCTCGCGGACCCAGGCCGCGTCCTGTTCCGCCGACCGGTTAAGGACGGTGGCGCTGGCTCGAAGGGACTTCACGGGGGTGGGCCCCATGGTCTCCGCCTTCCGTTTCAGCCTGAAAAATAAAGGATAAATCGATCGACAAAATCGAAAGATAAGACAAGTCCCCTTCTGCTTAAAAACTTACCCGGAGATCGGCACCAGGGGCCTCGACCCCCCACGGTCCGAGCCGCTCGAGGTCGCAGGCGGTGGCCTCGCGGCAGCCCCACCCGCGGATCGGGCGCTCCTCGGGGCTCTCGCCGGCGCGCCGCTACGCGCTTTCTGTGCCTCCGAGGCCAACTGGCCTCGGGTCTTCACGCCCGGCGAAGGCGCCGCCGACGACGATGTCGGCGCCCCCGCCCCCGTCCCCGCCTGAGCTTGCGGGGCCTGGGCTGGGGCAGGCGCCCCCGTCGACCCCGCTTGTAGGGTCCGGGGCGAGGCGGCCCCGCCTGCCGAGGGGCCTGCCTCCTTCTTCTCTTCTTCTTCCTTCTTCTTCTTCCTCTTCTCCTCTTCCTCGTCGTCCTCCTCGGCCTCCTCGACCACGACGACCGAGGAGGATGACCCCACGATGGGCTCCAGCAGAGGGCGGATGTCGGGGAGGTTCCCCAGCCCGGTCGCGGCCTCGTACCGCGACAAGGCGTCGTCATCCTCGCCGCTGCTGCCGTCGTCCTCTCCCGACATGGTCTCGGAGGGCGACGGCTCCAAAGGGAGCCCGTCGAGGGCCTGTTGGCGCCGGAGTTTCTTCCGCGCCTCCTTCTCCCTGGACTTCTAGGCCGCCCGTTTTTTGGTCGATTCCTTGACCGCCTTCTGCTTCGAGGCGTGCTCCCGTCGAGCATCCCGAGCAGGCCGGTCCTCCGGAACCGGCGGTCGTGTCTCCCGCAGCGCCGATAGGTCCTGCGCATTGGCGTCGAACGGATTAGGGGAAGACCTCAAAGACGAACCGAACTAAAGGACAAGCGAACTTACCACGGGCTCGAACCCCTCAGTGGGCCTCATGGGGAGCCGGTCGGCTTCCTCCGCCTTGAAGCTTCCCACCATCCGGCGGGCTCGGCGAAGCCCCTCCTCGGGGGTGAGGGTCTCGTGTGACATCCGGCTCCCCTCCAAGGACGCCTCCGGGGTCATCTGGTCGAGGCGCAGGCGGCGTCGGCACAGCGGCATCACCCGGCGGCGGTGAAACGCCGTCGCTACCGCCGCCGCCGTCAGGCCTCGAGCACGAAGCTGCTGCAGCGCTGCCAGCAACGGGTCCAGACGCGGCTTCTCGACGTCCGGCACGCCGTACACCCAGCGGTCCTCCCGGGCGGTCAGCACGCGGCCGGTGTACCTCGGCAGCTGGTTGTCGTCGTTGCGGAGGTAGAACCAGCCCGCGTGCCACCCGCTGTTCGAAGAGATGAGGCGCGCCGGGATGTACTGGTCCGTCCAGCTCGACCTCAACTGCAGGACGCAGCTCCCTACCCGCGCTGCGTAGAAGGCGCCCTTCCCTCCCGCGTTCCATGCGAAAAGCTCGGCCTTGAAAAGGTGGAGCCACAGGTTCCACTGCGGCTCCACCCCGAGGTATCCCTCGCAGACCACCGCAAAGATGGCGGCCTGCGCGATGGCGTTGGGGGCGAGATGGTGGAGCTCCACCCGGTAGTAGTGGAGAAGCGCCCGCATGAAGACCGACGACGGGATGCCGAAACCCCGCTCGTGGAAGCTTACGAAGCTCACCACGTAGCCTGCCGGGGGCGCCGGCTCTCGGTGGGTCGGCGGCGGCGCAATCCACTCCGGCCGCGACCGACTCGTCCTCGGCCGCAGCAACCCATCTTCAACCAACTCCTCCAGCTTCTTCTCCGTCACCGAGGAGGAAGCCCAGTCATCGGCAGCGAGGAATTGGCTCTTTCCGGCCATCAGCGCTGATGAGGAGGGAATGGGTGGGGGAGATGGCAGCGGCGGCAGCAATGTGGGCGGAGGGCGCAAGGTGGCTAGGGTTTCCTAAGGCAAAGGATGGCAAGAACGCAAAGAACCGGAGGGGAACACGGACCCCCGGGCCTTGTTTTTATAGACCGGGAAGAAGTTCAACGGCCGCGCGAAAAGGTAGGAACAGTTTCCCGTAATAAATGCGCTCACCTAACCGTCCTTCTCGCCTTACAGGAGCGGGGCACGTGGCCGTCCCCACGCAGCAACCAAACGCCACGCCGCCCACTACCGCGCCGATCTCGCCCTGAAAAGGCGCGCCTGGCTAAACGGGCGGGGCGAGATCCGCGGACGGATATTCCGAGATTCCGCTAACGGGCTCCGGGCCCGCTTTAAGTCTCGAGGGAACGGAGGCTGGCCCACGACCTGGGTTCGGCAGCCGCCCTCGAGCAACAGAGCAAGGGACGACCAGGGATGCGCTCATACATGGCCAGGGCTCGAGCCACGCTCTCGAGGCACCCCAGGACGTATTCGAGGCCAGAGGACGAGGTCGAAGCAGGAATCCCCTCGGGGGAGGCATCGAGCCCTCGGACCCCGTCGAAGGGAACCGACATCCGCACGACCACTCCTTGGCATTTTTGAAGAGTGCCTCCGGGCCACAAGCCGACTCCTAACGACTGGAGCACGGACTCTCACTCGAATCTCCCCGCTAGCAGCTCACCGGAGATCGCCGAACTCGCCCGAACGGGGTAGTACGACGTTCCCCACCCCTCCTCTTCCTTTCCGAAGGAAGAGCGCGAGGGACGGACAACGAAAGACGGCAGGGACTCTGATCGACCTCGTGCGCGCGAGGCTCGGGGGCTCGGCCACATCAACTACTCCCTGATAAAGTACAAACAAGACCTCGGAGGAGATTTTCTCAATACTCCACCGAGGCCTCAGGGGCTACACCCGGCGGGTGCGCTCGCGCGCCCCCACCGGAGAAGTACTGAGAACGCCTAGGCATCCCTACTAAAAAGATAAACGGCGCTATGACTCCAGTTCATCGGTAAAAAGCCTCTAGGAGAGTGAACGTACACTCACCTAAAGGCTCGGGGGCTACTGTCGGTACCAATAGTATAGGGGTACCCACATTTAACAATAATAAAAACTAAAACGATTAGGTCATGATAAAGCACAGCCCACTACGTGCGACAGGTCCGCCTCGTACGAGGCCGGCTCGACGAAATGCCTCGACCGCGTCCTGTCTCCGACTCGTACGAGGCCCCCTCGACGGGAGGCCTCGACCGCGTTCCGACCCGCACGGGGCTCGACCGCCCCGGGCGTTCCGACCCGCGTGAGCCCGAGTCGAGGCGCTCGACCCCCTCTGTCTCCACCTACCACGGGACGAAAAGTCAAAGCATTTAATGCAAACTACCAACCACCACCTACCGGCATGGCCACGGCCTGGGTCGACGTGGGAACAATACCCGTGTCAGTTCTCACTGTTTAAACCGCCCATCCCGTGATGGGAGGTGAAAAACGTCACTGTACCCACCTTACCTCACACTGTACGTCACTAGTTACCCTCGAGGAAAGATGCGACAATGTCCGTACACCACGATTTCAAGGATTCGGACTTATCCGTTCGGCCTCGACCTGGCCTCGACCCGGCCTCGACCCCCGACACGGCGCAACAGGGAAGGAAGGACGGTATGGCACGGCGCTCCGGGTCACTTCGACGCCTACGACATCACATCCCAGAGGATGGCCTCCCATTCCTGAGGCACGTCGCTACAACCACCTCAACAGGATCGACAAAACGTCATCTCAAGGCTCCCGTCGTCCTGGCCTCTTCTCATCCTATAAAAGGGTAGGCCAGGGCCCTAGAGAAGACAACGGACAACCAGACATACACAACATAGCGATCAACATCTCAAGCAATCATCTTGTACTCTTTCTTTTTCTCCTTTGAGACCTGGGCTCGTCGCCCTCTCTCACAAGCTTGTAGCCCCTACACAAGCACCTCGGTGCAAGGAAATACAAACCTCTCCTCCCCCGCTGGACGTAGGGCCTTCTCTTGCCCGAACCAGGATAAACCCCCGTGTGTTCTCCTTGCATCACCATCCAGGAAAGGGACACGCAGCATTTTACTCGTTGGTTTAGGACCCCCTCGGGTCCGAACACCGACAGCATATGTTTCACACATATGTTGTAATAGTATGTTACAAAATGTTTCAGCTATTTCAGTCTTATGATGCAGCAAGTGGTTTCATGTGCGCAAGTTGCAAGTGTTATTTTTTAGATGTTTCATGTGTTCCATACACATGTTGCAAGTGCATGTTCTATGTGTTTCATCTGTTCTTTGAGACGTATGTTGCATTCAATTTTTTTTATGTTGCAAGTGTTTTATGTTGTTTGGCCAAGGGTGAGCCGGGAGGCAGGAGGACGATGCGCGCGGCGCACGGGGGTGCTGGGGGGCAGGCGGCAGGTGCTCTGGTCGGGGGCACGCCGGGTCCCGGCTCTCGAGTGCCGCCCGCAGTGGTGGGCCTAAGATTTTATCACAGGGTATGCCATACAAAAATTTTCTTATGCAATTTGATAAAATCATTTCTAATTTGTACAAAATCATATTCTAATTCGGTAAAAACCACGTGCGTTAAATAACATGATAAGCCTTAAATTCAAGGATTAAGCTATAAACTATAGACATATTATGATATAAATAGTTCAAATGAAATACAAAAATATAGCCATAAAAGAGATTTATAATATTACATGTCTGACTTGTTTACCCACCACTTTTTGATGACATGAATGTCTCGATTATATCATCTTCATCCACTTAGAAGAAAAATATTCCGTTTAATGAATGTGACTAGACAACTAAATGTTGAGTGCAGACTTTGTAAAGAGGACATAACACTATACATAGCTACGATTTCCATCTCATTTCATGGCGTATCTCACATGGCACAACAAGATGTGATGAAAAAATTGCAAAATAAAGGACAAAACATATTATTTATAGTTATAATATCTAGAGGGGATAAAAAATTGAAAAAAAATAAAAACAAAGAAACATTTGAGGTCTCATGGGACAAATCAAGAGGGGATGAAAATAGAAAACTAAAGGATGAAGTATATTATATATAGTTAATTTTAAAGGAGACAAAATTAAATAGAAATTAAATTTAAAAGGACATTGTACATAGCTATTGATAAGTATAATGAAATGATGCCGAAGTGATATCTATACCTCCTATAAAGCAAAGACCCACTAGTATATTTCTCTGGCTTCTCATTGGGCCACATCAACAAAATGATGTCATCTGCCCACTAAGACCCACTAGCATATTTCTCTGGCTTCTCATTGGGCCACATCAACAAAATGATGTCATCCGCCCACTAAGTGACGTCATCTGCCCACTAAGCCTCATTTATCTTCCACTAGCTATTTCTTTTGAAATAGAAAAAAAGTCGTAGCACCTAAAACAAGTATCGTAATTAAAATCCAATTGCACCATGGTGTTCTTCGCAATAAACTCTTCAAAACAAGACCCCACATGGATATATTTTGATAACTTTTTTGCAAACATTTAAACGGCCGTTCCTAAGAAAAACCTAGCAAAACTGTTGTTTCTAAACAAAAACCTAGCAAAACTGCATATTACATGGATTACATGTGGTCCTTCGAAACATGTATGATTTTGTGAAGGAAAACTCCTAGAACTTTTGGGAGGGGTGATGGCCCTCAGGTATAGTAGGGGTGAGGGGTGAGGGTGGATGAGGTTAGCCTCCCGTATTGGCCTATCCTATAGGTTAGTGACCGTGTTTTCTTTGATAACCGTTTCTAAGCAAAAGCCCGTTTCTAAGAAAAACCTAGCGAAACTACATATCACATGGATTACATGTGGTCCTCCGAAACATGCATGATTTTGTGAAGAAAAACTCCTAGAACTTTTGGGAGGGGGATGACCCTCAGATATAGTAGGGGTGAGGGGTTCTAGTGGATGAGATTAGCCTCCCGTACTGGCCGATCCTATAGGTTAGTGACCGTGTTTTCTTTGATAACTATTTCTAAGCAAAAGTCCGTTTCTAAGCAAAAACCTAGCAGAACTACATATCACATGGATTATATGTGGTCCTCTGAAATATGCATGATTTTGTGAAGGAAAACTCCTAAAACTTTTAGAAGGGGGATGACCCTTAGGTATAGTAGGGATGAGGGGTGAGGGTGGATGAGATTAGTCTCCCGTACTGGTCGATCCTATAGGTTAGTGACCGTGTTTTCTTTGATATGGTTTTTGTTGTCTTTAGTTACACCTTTAACAAAAAAAACTAAATCTGTTCTCTGCTTATATCGCATATATACTTATGTATTATACACCAACGAGATTCCTTCTACATCCTATTTCTCCTAACTCAATTCAAATTACTCTTGCATTCCCGCAGCAACGCACGGGGAATTCACCTAGTTACTTTCATTTGTCAGTCCATTTCATGACATGTCTCACGGGCCACAATAATATGGGTCAAAAAATAGAAAATAAAGGAAGAAATATATCATATATAGATATGGTTATTAATATAGAGAGGGGATAAAAGATCATAAATTAAGAACTACTCGCAACCAAGGTTTCACAAGACAACAAGATGGGATAAAATAGGAAGACTAAAGAAAGAATTATATTATCTATAGGTAATTTTTAAAAGGGACACAAAAATGGAAAATAAAAACAAAAATGAGGCTGCAAAGGATTGAACCAGCGACCATAAAATGGAAAACAAAAAACAAAAATGAGGCTGACCTTAGAATGAAAAATAAAAACTAAAATGAGGACGTGGGGGATTGAACCAGCGTCCTTTTTTTTTTGCTGAAAATGCAAGATGCTTACCACTGGGCTACCAAGATACATGAATTACTTGAGTTGCAAATTCTTTTATCTAAAACGTGATAATACAGTGTTAAGTACAAGGCTGCCCTACAGGGTATGCCGTGGCCCACTTGATATACCCTGTGGGTCCGCCTATGGCTGCCCACGCGGAGAGAGAGGAGCAGACCTTAGGGCGGAGTGCACGCGTGGGGCGGGACAAACCATGACGAGGGTGGGGCGATGGCGGACTGAGGCGGGATGCCCGGGCATCTGGATGCATGCGTCCGTTCGGACATTCAGGCACTTGCCACGCCGTTAGGCCAAATGAACATGAATCGGCTGAGATTGCCAAAAAAAACCCACATTAAGTAGTAAAGTGCAATCGAACTAACATGTCAACTCATCACTCGTGACATCCAGTCCAACTATAACTAAAGTAGATAGCCAGATTTTGAGCCGGCAGCACCGGCTCGAACGCTTTATAGCTTTATTTCATTTTTTTCTTAATTTGGGAGAGGAAATTGCTTGATCATTTCTTAAAATCAGTACAAGTGAAGGTGCAAGCAATTTGTGCAATAATATAAGATCAGTTTGCAATATGTGCATCCGAATCATGCTCATTTCATTAGTCGAACAGGGCAACCAGAGAAGCCAGGAGATTATTTGGAAACCAGTAGGAACATCATTGGACGCCATTTTACACATCAAAGTTACAATCCATGGGCATTAAGTACCAGGCCACACATCTGTCTTATTTAGGAAGAACAAGACAATAGGCATGCACATAACAAGATACATGCAACAGGGTTGATCTGGCATACTTCCAGGAAAAAGAGCAGCTGGGCAACTTGAGCAAGCTGCTCAGTAAAGGTTGCAAGAAACAGCATGACACATAAACAAAGTCCAGCTAGATAATAGGAACAACTAATCACTGACTCTTAAGTTGGCATTACATAGGTAGAACTGGGAAAAATCCCAGAGACAAACGGCAACATGCTTACTCAATTGGCAGATAAGTGTGCTTCCCCGGATGAAACTTATCAGGTCCAAGTAGAGAATCTTAACTTGGTACAACAAGTGGAGGAAATTAAAGCAATCCGAAAGGAAGAAGGCAGCATTCTTAGTGATACCAGTTGAAAGTGGCTCTTAGTTTCCTAATGTGATTAAGTGGCAAAAGATCGGTCTTCAGCTTTAAGCTTCTATTCGATGAAACTAAAACCTGTACAAATGGAAAAGCATAATAAGTGCCAAGGGGTTTCATCTGACAAATTATTGAGAGGTAAAAATGGCAAGTAAAAATGAGATACAGGAAAAGACTACTATATGAAATATGGACATATTTGTGTTATGGTGCAGAATAATTAATTAACACATTATACTACCGCTCTGCCCCAAAAATTAGTGCAAATGTTTTATTTCTTTCCAGCTGAGTTCATTCACTTTCCTAAAGTTAGGAGTTTCATTGTTGCTTTATCTTTCCAACATACAGAGGCAAACAATTGTAACATGGAAGCATGGAGAGTGAGTCTATGTGTACAAACACTTGTGAATATAAAATGGATCAGATGGTTCCAGTTCCCATCGCCAAAACGTCGTGCTAGAATTTCATTTCCACAATAACTTGGTATGCCCAAATATTGTTTAGTAACTAATATAGAGTTTCTTCATTGCTTGCCACTTTAATTTACCCATGTGTTAAGCCAAACAAAAGAAATATAGAAAGCGTGAGAGTGTTGCTAGTTAACTTACTGATGTTAAGTTTGCTCAGGAACTTCAAAGCTTTAAGAACGGTTCCATCAACCCCTCCACAAATGATTTTAACTCTCTTAAGGTGTGATGATATGGTTGGTGGTAACTCCTTTGGATTGAACCTTCCTTTCATTTGCACATCAACTTCAGCTGGCTACATTTGCATTATCATAAAGAATTAAAGATTTCACAAAGATCAACCAACTAACTACATAAAGTTCTACATGCAACAGTTGCCAATTGAGAAATTGTTTACCTTGAAATATATACAAAGAATAAGGTCCTCTAAAACTGGTGAATGTTCAAGAATACATGCTAGTGGATGCTCATCAGGCACACACCAGTTTTCATTGAGAGTCAAAGACTTCAATTGACTAAAAGTAGGGCAAAGTTTCAAATCCCTTCTGAAAATGAACTGGGACAGATAGCAACCAGATAAATCAATAAATCTTTAATATAAACATGATGTTTGTAAAAAGATGAACATGAACATGATTATTTGAGGTCTAAGCATACCTTTTCAGAGTAAGCTATCAACACCAAAGACTTTGCTTGAGATATACCATGCAAAATCACAGAGGCACTGTCATCCCGTATGCAACCTCTGCAGCTCACATCACCACAGTCCCCATAGTTAGAATGGCTGCAGCAGTCATTACAAACCTTATACATTCCAACAGAAGCCTTAACCAACAAGGGCATTTTCTCAAATACAGGAGTCCGGCCAGCAGTGACTTCTAGCACCAATGAAGCAAGATTCGGGAAAAGAATTCGAGCTCGGAAACTTGGGTTGAATGTGCCTTTCTTGATACTTAGATGCCTTAAGGACTGGGATGAGATCCTCTCGGCATGCTCGAAGCTGCACTCTTGAATCTGTAGATCTTGCAACTCAGGACATCTCGAGAAGTCAAGAAAATCATCATTGAACACTAGGCCGCGGAGCTGTATGTTGGTCAGGTGCCTGGAGGTGAGGGGTGGGTCCTCCGGCCGCATCCGAGCATGGGTATTCCCAAGGAAGCTGACCCGCAGGACCTGGACTTTGCACTGCAATGCGTAACTGACCCAGAGCCTCACGCGGCGAACATCAACAGCTGCTCCGGCGAGCCTGAGCTCAAATATCTCCAGAGGCGAGCTTCCACGGAGGAGCAAGAGGCTGTCCACAAACTCCCGGACCTCCTCGAAGGGCACCGGCGCCTCCCCGTCGGCGCCGACGATGCGCAGGCCAGTGGCGGACTTCCAGAGGTGTCGCCAGCGCTGGGCGAGCACGCAGGTCCGCACCGCCTGCTGCGCGGGGAGGAAGAAGAGGACGTGGTGTAGGGTTTCGTCCGGGAGGGCGCCGATGCGGTCGCCGCCGCTCGCCGGAGCTGCTTGCCGCGCTCCCATGGTTGTAACGACTACGAACATCGATCACGGTGCATTAATGGCAGCCGATTGGTCTAGGCGTGTAGCACGTGAAGGCCGATGTACATTTTGCTAAAAAAAAAAGAAGGGCGATGTACATCGACGTGCATACAGCTTGAAAGGTCGATTCCCAGATAGCACGCGGTTAGCTAGCTTTTTTATTATAATAAAATTTGAATTTTTTTTTTGGTAAAATATTTTTTCTTCGAGTTCAGCTTGGGGTTCACCTTCATTTTGATTTTTTTAGTAAAATATTTTTTCTTCAAGTTTAGCTTGGGGTTCACCTTCTGTCTCAGGGCCACGGTTGGACAAGTTGATCGAGTTTACTTGAGTTGACCAAAGATTCGCGTGGGGTCTTCTAGTTTGCTTCCGAGGATTCCATCGTCGAGATTAGAGTTGAGGGAGGTTAACCTTACAGGAGATTGGAAAAGAGAGTGATCTCATAACAGGAATGAATCGAGACTCGAAGTTAGAAGTGGTTTCGGGTGATTAGCTTTAGCTAGGTCTACTTCAAGGATCAAGGAGGTGCCAATTAGAAGTTAGAGCTTCTAAGGGCGTTTTTGCAAGTTTAAATTTGGAACGACTATGGGGTCGTAACAATTAGAAGCTAGAAAAATCTTGTAGTAGGGATATATTATTTAGGTATAGAAGATATGCATATACAATTAAATGAGCCAATTACATATGTGATAACTAATCTTTCTATAAGAGATGTCTAATAATTAATAAACAGGACTACATGGTCATTTGAGTTCCATACTAATATATCCAAAAATATCTAGAACGATAGGTTCTTTTCGAGAGAGAGAGTATAATTTTAGTTGGAGGCTTCAAAACTTCAGAGAGGGTGTAAAGTAAGTCTTGTCCCGTTCCAATGTTTAAGGATGAAAATAGAACTTACAGGGGTACACTGTACTTCGTTCTTCTGATTAACCGTGAAAGCTTCTTGAGCCACCGGAGGTGATTTCGACTCTCAAGCACCAAAGAAAAATTGGTAGGCATGTCGAAAACATATTTTGAGGATACAATTTGCCAAACGCCCAAGGCAACGTGTAGATGTTTTTTTTTCCAATCTTGCTACCTCATGTTGTTTTGAATCATGGGACACAATAACAAAGAGGTAACTGAGCGGTTGCATTAGGCCAACGGTAATGCTAGGTATAAGGCGTTTGTCTGCCCGGACAGTGCTGATGATGGGCCGTGACATAGCCAAACGACTGCTCGTCCACTCGCCCTTGCTCCCAACCGTTCTTAAAAAAGAAAAAGAAAAAGAAAAAGAAAAAGAAAAAAGAAAAACCTTCTTATCCCTTCCGCTCCCTCCTCCACCGCATTGCCGAGTGACTGCCACTCCGTCTATCCTATCCCGAACGCGAATGTCACTCTACCTCGCTACTGCCGCGAGCCCCATCCGGCGTCACTCACTTGCCCCCGTTGCGAGCACTTCTCACCCCCTCTCCCGTCACGAGCGCTTCTCGTCCCCTCCCGTCGCGGATGCTGGTGGTGCTCGCTCAGCCCGTCGCGCGCACCGCCCGCCAGGCCGAACCAAGACCAGTGCTGGTGGCGGTGGTGCGCGCACGCTCCGACCATGGCGACTAGAATCGACCAGCCCCAGCCTTCCCCTCTCTAATGTTGTATATGTATATTTGAATTGTTTCAGACGTTTTAGATGTATGTTGCAATTGTTCTATTTGATGTTGCAAAAGTAGATCGAGAGATATTGCAAGTGTTTCAGATGCATGTTGCAAGCGTTTGTTCAAAATGTTTTATCTGTTTTTAGACATATGTTGCAATCCTTTTTATCTAGATATTACATATGTTTCACACATATGTTGTAATAGTATGTTACAAAATGTTTCAGCTATTTCAGTCTTATGATGCAGCAAGTGGTTTCATGTGCGCAAGTTGCAAGTGTTATTTTTTTAGATGTTTCATGTGTTCCATACACATGTTGCAAGTGCATGTTCTATGTGTTTCATCTGTTCTTTGAGACGTATGTTGCATTCAATTTTTTTTATGTTGCAAGTGTTTTATGTTGTTTGGCCAAGGGTGAGCCGGGAGGCAGGAGGACGATGCGCGCGGCGCACGGGGGTGCTGGGGGGCAGGCGGCAGGTGCTCTGGTCGGGGCACGCCGGGTCCCGGCTCTCGAGTGCCGCCCGCAGTGGTGGGCCTAAGATTTTATCACAGGGTATGCCATACAAAAATTTTCTTATGCAATTTGATAAAATCATTTCTAATTTGTACAAAATCATATTCTAATTCGGTAAAAACCACGTGCGTTAAATAACATGATAAGCCTTAAATTCAAGGATTAAGCTATAAACTATAGACATATTATGATATAAATAGTTCAAATGAAATACAAAAATATAGCCATAAAAGAGATTTATAATATTACATGTCTGACTTGTTTACCCACCACTTTTTGATGACATGAATGTCTCGATTATATCATCTTCATCCACTTAGAAGAAAAATATTCCGTTTAATGAATGTGACTAGACAACTAAATGTTGAGTGCAGACTTTGTAAAGAGGACATAACACTATACATAGCTACGATTTCCATCTCATTTCATGGCGTATCTCACATGGCACAACAAGATGTGATGAAAAAATTGCAAAATAAAGGACAAAACATATTATTTATAGTTATAATATCTAGAGGGGATAAAAAATTGAAAAAAAATAAAAACAAAGAAACATTTGAGGTCTCATGGGACAAATCAAGAGGGGATGAAAATAGAAAACTAAAGGATGAAGTATATTATATATAGTTAATTTTAAAGGAGACAAAATTAAATAGAAATTAAATTTAAAAGGACATTGTACATAGCTATTGATAAGTATAATGAAATGATGCCGAAGTGATATCTATACCTCCTATAAAGCAAAGACCCACTAGTATATTTCTCTGGCTTCTCATTGGGCCACATCAACAAAATGATGTCATCTGCCCACTAAGACCCACTAGCATATTTCTCTGGCTTCTCATTGGGCCACATCAACAAAATGATGTCATCCGCCCACTAAGTGACGTCATCTGCCCACTAAGCCCCATTTATCTTCCACTAGCTATTTCTTTTAAAATAGAAAAAAAGTCGTAGCACCTAAAACAAGTATCGTAATTAAAATCCAATTGCACCATGGTGTTCCTCGCAATAAACTCTTCAAAACAAGACCCCACATGGATATATTTCGATAACTTTTTTGCAAACATTTAAACGGCCGTTCCTAAGAAAAACCTAGCAAAACTGTTATTTCTAAACAAAAACCTAGCAAAACTGCATATCACATGGATTACATGTGGTCCTTCGAAACATGTATGATTTTGTGAAGGAAAACTCTTAGAACTTTTGGGAGGGGTGATGGCCCTCAGGTATAGTAGGGGTGAGGGGTGAGGGTGGATGAGGTTAGCCTCCCGTATTGGCTGATCCTATAGGTTAGTGACCGTGTTTTCTTTGATAACCGTTTCTAAGTAAAAGCCCGTTTCTAAGAAAAACCTAGTGAAACTACATATCACATGGATTACATGTGGTCCTCCGAAACATGCATGATTTTGTGAAGAAAAACTCCTAGAACTTTTGGGAGGGGGATGACCCTCAGGTATAGTAGGGGTGAGGGGTTCGAGTGGATGAGATTAGCCTCCCGTACTGGCCGATCCTATAGATTAGTGACCGTGTTTTCTTTGATAACTATTTCTAAGCAAAAGTCCGTTTCTAAGCAAAAACCTAGCAGAACTACATATCACATGGATTATATGTGGTCCTCTGAAATATGCATGATTTTGTGAAGGAAAACTCCTAAAACTTTTGGAAGGGGGATGGCCCTTAGGTATAGTAGGGATGAGGGGTGAGGGTGGATGAGATTAGTCTCCCGTACTGGTCGATCCTATAGGTTAGTGAGCGTGTTTTCTTTGATATGGTTTTTGTTGTCTTTAGTTACACCTTTAACAAAAAAACTAAATCTGTTCTCTGCTTATATCGCATATATACTTATGTATTATACACCAACGAGATTCCTTCTACATCCTATTTCTCCTAACTCAATTCAAATTACTCTTGCATTCCCGCAGCAATGCGCGGGGAATTCACCTAGTTACTTTCATTTGTCAGTCCATTTCATGACATGTCTCACGGGCCACAATAATATGGGTCAAAAAATAGAAAATAAAGGAAGAAATATATCATATATAGATATGGTTATTAATATAGAGAGGGGATAAAAGATCATAAATTAAGAACTACTCGCAACCAAGGTTTCACAAGACAACAAGATGGGATAAAATAGGAAGACTAAAGAAAGAATTATATTATCTATAGGTAATTTTTAAAAGGGACACAAAAATGGAAAATAAAAACAAAAATGAGGCTGCAAAGGATTGAACCAGCAACCATAAAATGGAAAACAAAAAACAAAAATGAGGCTGACCTTAGAATGAAAAATAAAAACTAAAATGAGGACGTGGGGGATTGAACCAGCGTCCTTTTTTTTTTTTGCTGAAAATGCAAGATGCTTACCACTGGGCTACCAATATACATGAATTACTTGAGTTGCAAATTCTTTTATCTAAAACGTGATAATACAGTGTTAAGTACAAGGCTGCCCTACAGGGTATGCCGTGGCCCACTTGATATACCCTGTGGGTCCGCCTCTGGCTGCCCGCGCGGAGAGAGAGGAGCAGACCTAGGGCGGAGTGCACGCGTGGGGCGGGACAAACCATGACGAGGGTGGGGCGATGGCGGACTGAGGCGGGATGCTCGGGCATCTGGATGCATGCGTCCGTTCGGACATTCAGGCACTTGCCACGCCGTTAGGCCAAATGAACATGAATCGGCTGAGATTGCCAAAAAAAACCCACATTAAGTAGTAAAGTGCAATCGAACTAACATGTCAACTCATCACTCGTGACATCCAGTCCAACTATAACTAAAGTAGATAGCCAGATTTTGAGCCGGCAGCACCGGCTCGAACGCTTTATAGCTTTATTTCATTTTTTTTCTTAATTTGGGAGAGGAAATTGCTTGATCATTTCTTAAAATCAGTACAAGTGAAGGTGCAAGCAATTTGTGCAATAATATAAGATCAGTTTGCAATATGTGCATCCGAATCATGCTCATTTCATTAATCGAACAGGGCAACCAGAGAAGCCAGGAGATTATTTGGAAACCAGGAGGAACATCATTGGACGCCATTTTACACATCAAAGTTACAATCCATGGGCATTAAGTACCAGGCCACACATCTGTCTTATTTAGGAAGAACAAGACAATAGGCATGCACATAACAAGATACATGCAACAGGGTTGATCTGGCATACTTCCAGGAAAAAGAGCAGCTGGGCAACTTGAGCAAGCTGCTCAGTAAAGGTTGCAAGAAACAGCATGACACATAAACAAAGTCCAGCTAGATAATAGGAACAACTAATCACTGACTCTTAAGTTGGCATTACATAGGTAGAACTGGGAAAAATCCCGGAGACAAACGGCAACATGCTTACTCAATTGGCAGATAAGTGTGCTTCCCCGGATGAAACTTATCAGGTCCAAGTAGAGAATCTTAACTTGGTACAACAAGTGGAGGAACTTAAAGCAATCCGAAAGGAAGAAGGCAGCATTCTTAGTGATACCAGTTGAAAGTGGCTCTTAGTTTCCTAATGTGATTAAGTGGCAAAAGATCGGTCTTCAGCTTTAAGCTTCTATTCGATGAAACTAAAACCTGTACAAATGGAAAAGCATAATAAGTGCCAAGGGGTTTCATCTGACAAATTATTGAGAGGTAAAAATGGCAAGTAAAAATGAGATACAGGAAAAGACTACTATATGAAATATGGACATATTTGTGTTATGGTGCAGAATAATTAATTAACACATTATACTACCGCTCTGCCCCAAAAATTAGTGCAAATGTTTTATTTCTTTCCAGCTGAGTTCATTCACTTTCCTAAAGTTAGGAGTTTCATTGTTGCTTTATCTTTCCAACATACAGAGGCAAACAATTGTAACATGGAAGCATGGAGAGTGAGTCTATGTGTACAAACACTTGTGAATATAAAATGGATCAGATGGTTCCAGTTCCCATCGCCAAAACGTCGTGCTAGAATTTCATTTCCACAATAACTTGGTATGCCCAAATATTGTTTAGTAACTAATATAGAGTTTCTTCATTGCTTGCCACTTTAATTTACCCATGTGTTAAGCCAAACAAAAGAAATATAGAAAGCGTGAGAGTGTTGCTAGTTAACTTACTGATGTTAAGTTTGCTCAGGAACTTCAAAGCTTTAAGAACGGTTCCATCAACCCCTCCACAAATGATTTTAACTCTCTTAAGGTGTGATGATATGGTTGGTGGTAACTCCTTTGGATTGAACCTTCCTTTCATTTGCACATCAACTTCAGCTGGCTACATTTGCATTATCATAAAGAATTAAAGATTTCACAAAGATCAACCAACTATCTACATAAAGTTCTACATGCAACAGTTGCCAATTGAGAAATTGTTTACCTTGAAATATATACAAAGAATAAGGTCCTCTAAAACTGGTGAATGTTCAAGAATACATGCTAGTGGATGCTCATCAGGCACACACCAGTTTTCATTGAGAGTCAAAGACTTCAATTGACTAAAAGTAGGGCAAAGTTTCAAATCCCTTCTGAAAATGAACTGGGACAGATAGCAACCAGATAAATCAATAAATCTTTAATATAAACATGATGTTTGTAAAAAGATTAAAAGATGAACATGAACATGATTATTTGAGGTCTAAGCATACCTTTTCAGAGTAAGCTATCAACACCAAAGACTTTGCTTGAGATATACCATGCAAAATCACAGAGGCACTGTCATCCCGTATGCAACCTCTGCAGCTCACATCACCACAGTCCCCATAGTTAGAATGGCTGCAGCAGTCATTACAAACCTTATACATTCCAACAGAAGCCTTAACCAACAAGGGCATTTTCTCAAATACAGGAGTCCGGCCAGCAGTGACTTCTAGCACCAATGAAGCAAGATTCGGGAAAAGAATTCGAGCTCGGAAACTTGGGTTGAATGTGCCTTTCTTGATACTTAGATGCCTTAAGGACTGGGATGAGATCCTCTCGGCATGCTCGAAGCTGCACTCTTGAATCTGTAGATCTTGCAACTCAGGACATCTCGAGAAGTCAAGAAAATCATCATTGAACACTAGGCCGCGGAGCTGTATGTTGGTCAGGTGCCTGCAGGTGAGGGGTGGGTCCTCCGGCCGCATCCGAGCTTGGGTATTCCCAAGGACGCTGACCCGCAGGACCTGGACTTTGCACTGCAATGCGTAACTGACCCAGCGCCTCACGTGGCGAACATCAACAGCTGCTCCGGCGAGCCTGAGCTCAAATGTCTCCAGAGGTGAGCTTCCACGGAGGAGTAAGAGACTGTCCACAAACTCCCGGACCTCCTCGAAGGGCACCGGCGCCTCCCCGTCGGCGCCGACGATGCGCAGGACAGTGGCGGACTTCCAGAGGTGTCGCCAGCGCTGGGCGAGCACGCAGGTCCGCACCGCCTGCTGCGCGGGGAGGAAGGAGAGGACGTGGTGTAGGGTTTCGTCCGGGAGGGCGCCGATGCGGTCGCCGCCGCTCGCCGGAGCTTCTTGCCGCGCTTTACCGGCAGCCATTCCGGCCGCCGCGGGAGGATGCCTAGATCCGCAGGGCAGGAGGCGACGGGGGCGAGCTGCGAGATCTGGGAACGGAGCAGCCTGCGGCTTTTGCTGGTGGCGGCGCGGACGAATTGGGGCGGCGGTGCTGCGGGGGCCGGGGAGTGCTGGTTCGCGGCTACAGGGGCTAGGGTGGAGCCATATCTGCGGCGGCGGTCAGGCGGTGGCGGGCTGGCAGCGGCGGCGGCGGAGGTCGCCGGGACTGGGGCTTGCACTCGTCACAAGTTCACAACGTTAGAGCATCTCCACACTCCTACACATCGCCTATTTCTCCCCGTGTTCGGCTGAGCTTATCAGCACGGCTTATCAGCCGTAGAACAGTGTTTTTCTCTCACAGCAAATCAGCCACAGCCGGCTTATAAGCCAAAAAAACAGCCTGCCGAACAGGGTCCTATTTGGTAGCCACCTATATTTTTTATGCTACCTATATTTTATTTCTAACTTCATCAGCACTATCTAAAACAGGCTACCTAAAACCATCCTAGCAGAGAATGATAGGCGGGTCCCACATGTCATCCTCTCTTCTATCTTCTTCTCCATGAATGAAATCCTCCGTCTCTGGTACTTGCGCCTAGAGGTCCACGGCTGGTGAGGCGGTGACAACGGCCCCTCCCTCACATTCCGGCAGGCTCCGCCCCACGTCCGTGCGTCCCCGCGTTGCCGCTTCCTTCCTTCCATCCATCCTCGGCGAATCGAAGCCGCTAGCCCCTGACATCCATGGCCGCCGCGTTAACCCGCCTCCGATCCGCCGTCGTGCGGCTCGGGCCCTCCCGCGCCTTCTCCACAGCCGCTACTGAGGCCAAGGCCACGGGGGCGTGCAGCGACTCTAGGGCTTTCACCGCTGCCGCGGTGGCCGCCGGCTTGGGGCTTGGGATCTGGCTACTGTCCTCGATCCCGCAGCTGCTCACGGACTTCGGCCAGGCGGAGGACGCCGCCACCGCAGGTGGCGGAGGCAACGACAGCGGCGGGCACTCCTCTGGCCATGGCGAGGCTTCCCTACAGCGGCCATGGCGATGGCATCGGGCTCGGGCTCGGGCGGAGAAAGACTCGCGCGGGGAAGAAACAGACGCGAGGAAAAAATAGGTAGCCACCCTTGGCCAATAGAAGTAGGCAGTGGGAGGGGAGATTTAGGTAGCCAATAAATTTGTTGGGTCAAGTAGATAGCCTGTTGGAGCTGAGTTTCTTGCCCCACTACCTAAATTTAGGATAGGTAGTCCATCTAGGTAGTCTGTTGGAGATGCTCTTAGAGCGGCGTCCGGCCAGCACCACTCGTCTGCCATCCTTATGTCCGTGGGCTGTGCTGGGCTGGGCTGCGCGGAAAATTGGGCTGGCTTGATGGACCATAGGTCGTAACGACTACGAACATTGATCACGCTGCATCAACACATGAAGGGGGCTGTACATCACAAGTAGCCCTGGGCAAATTTAACCGAGAACCGAAAGAACTGAAACTGAGAGAACCAGAACCAAAAAATTTGATTCCTTATTCAGTTTCTGATATTGAGGAACCAAAATAACCGATGAAAATTCGGTTCCTACTCTCGGTTAATCGAATTAACTGAAAGAACCGAATTACATGAATTATACTTCACTTACTTATATTTTGTAAAATTATGTTTGGTTTATGTGTAGTGTTTTATATTTAAACTGCTATATATTTGTGTTACTATATTGCTATTGTTTTCTTATACATTATTATTATTATTATAATTATTATTATTAAATTAAAATTAAGTATAGCGTTACATAAATTTGTCTTAGAACACTTATATTTATTGTTGTCTTGAGGTCTTTTGAAAAAATTTGGTTAGTTCGGTTAGAACCGAAATAACCGAGAACCGAAATGATCAGTTCCTAAAATTTTTTGGAATCAATCGGTTCCCATTTTCTAGAAACCGAATTTCATCAATAATTGAGGGAACTGAACCGAGAACCGAATGCCCATCCTGAATCACAAGTGGTCAAGTGCATACAACTAGGAAGGTCGATGCCCAAACAGCACGCGCTTAGCTAGCTTTTTTTATAATAATAAAATAAAATTTGATTTTTCTAAAAAATATTTTTTAAATAGTTCTTCGAGTTCACCCGTTGCAGCTTGGGGTCACCTTCTGTCTGAGGGCCTCGCTTGGACAAGTTGATCGAGTTGACCGAAGATTCTCGTGGGGTCTTCTAGTTTGCTTTCGAGGATTCCATCGTCGAGAATAGAGTTGAGGGATTCTCACTGCGTTAACGAGGTTAACCTTGTACATGGAGAGCGGAAATAAAGTGATCTCGTAACAAGGATGAGTCGAAACTCAAAGTCGGAAGTGATTTCGGGTGATTAGCTTTTAGCTAGGTGTACTTCAAGGATCAAGGAGGTGAAAATTAGGAGTTGGGGCTTCTAAGGGTGTTCTTGCAAACTTTGAATTTGGAACGACTATTGAGTCGTGACAATTAGAAGCCAGAAAAATCTTATAGTGGGGATATATTATTTAGGTATAGAAGATATGCATATACAATTAAATGAGCCAATTACATATGTGACCACTAATCTTTCTATAAGAGATGTCTAGTAATTAATAAACAGGACTACCATGGTCATTTGAGTTCCATACTAATATATCCAAAAATATCTAGAACGATAGATTCTTTTCAAGAGAGAGAGTATAATTTTAGTTGGAGGCTTCAAAACTTCAGAGAGAGTGTAAAGTGAGTCTTGTCCCGTTTCAATGTTTGAGGATGAAAATAGAACTAAAGCTTCTTGCGCCACCAGAGGCGATTTCGACTCAGCGCCAAAGAAAAATTGGTAGGCACATCGAAATCATATTTTAAGGATACAATTTGCCAAACGCCCAAGGCAACGTGTAGCTAGTTTTTGTTTCCAATCTTGCTACCTCACGTCGTTTTGAATCGTGGGGCACAATAACAAAGAGGTAATTGAACAGGCTGGATTAGGCCAACCGTAATGCTGGGTATAAGGCATCCGTTAGCCCAGATGGTGCCGATGGTGGGCTGTGGCGTAGCCCAATGACCGCTCATCCACTCGTCCTCGCCCCCAACCATTCTACAAAAAAGAAAAACCTTCTTATCCCTTCCGCTCCCTCCTTTCCACCACATCGCCTTGCGGCTGCCACTCCGTCCGTCACATCCTGAACGCGGATGCCACTCTGCTGCTGCCGCACACCCCATCCAGCACCGCTCGCTCGCCCCCGTTGCGAGCGCTTCTCGCCCCTCCCGTCGTGCGCGCTGGTGTTGATGGTGCTCACTCCTCCCGTTGCGCGCGCCGACCACCTGGCCGAGGCAAGACCGGTGCTGGTGGCGGTGTTGTGCGTGTGCCGATGGTGCTAGTGCGCCTGCTGCTGGAGGTGGTGGTGCTCGTGTGCCGCCGCTCACTGCCGGCTCTGATCTCGATGGTTGGAATCGACGGGCCCCGGCCTTCCCCTCCCCTATGTTGCATATGTACGTTTCAACTGTTTCAAATGTTTCATTGTATGTTGCAATTGTTCTATTTTAATGTTATAAAAGTAGATCAGAGGATGTTACACATGATGCATATATTGCAAGTGTTGCAGATGCATATTGTAAACGTTTGTTCAAAATGTTTCATCTGTTTTCAGACGTATGTTGCAATCGTTTTTATCTAGATGTTGCATATGTTTCACACATATATTGCAATAGTATGTTCCAAAATGTTTCAGCTGTTTCAGTTTTATGTTGCAGTAAGTAGTTTCATGTTGCAAGTTGCAAGTGTTATTTTTGGATGTTTCATATGTTTCACACACATGTTGCAAGTGCATATTCCAAGTTTTTCAGACGTATGTTGCATTTAATTTTTTTTCATATTACAAGTGTTTTATGTTGTTTGACCGGAGACCGGGGGGGGGGGGGGGGGCAGCAGGATGGTGCGCGCGGCGCATCAAGGGGGGGAGCTGTAGATGGGAGTGCTGGGGGCCAGCAGATGGGTGCTCCAGTCGAGGGCACGCCAGGTCCCAGCTCTTGAGTGCCACCCGCGCAGAGAGAGAGAGGAGCAGGTTTGGGGAATGACCAGCGGGTGCAAATACGAGGACGGAGTGTGTGTGTCGGGCGGGGCGAATCTAGATGTGGGTGGGGTGATGGCGGATTGGGATGAGCTGTTCAGGCTGTCCCAACGTCTGGGCGCACGTGTCCGTCCGGACATCCCGGCACTAGCCACGCCGTTTGGCCAAATGAACAAAAATCGGCTCAGATTTCCTAAACACCCACATTAAGCAGTATAGTGCAATCGAACTAACATATCAACTCGTCACTCGTGACATCCAGTCCAACTATAACTAAAGTAGATAGCCAGATTTTGAGCCGGCAGCACTATAGCTTTATTTATTTATTTTCTTAATTTGGGAGAGAAAATTGCTTGATCATTTCTTAAAATCAGTAGAAGTGAAGAAGGCGCAAGCAATTTGTGCAATAATATAAGATCAGTTTGCGATATGTGTATCCGAATCATGCTCATTTCATTAATCGAACATGGCAACCAGAGAAGTCAGGAGATTGTTTGGAAACCAGGAGGAACATCATTGGACGCCATTTTACACATCAAAGTTACAATCCATGGGCATTAAGTACCAGGCCACATATCTGTCTCATTTAGGAAGAACAAGACAATAGGCATGCACATAACAACACGATACATGCAACAGGGTTGATCTGGCACCTTGAGCAAGCTACTCAGGAAAGGTTGCAAGAAACAGCATGGCACGGTAAACAAGGTCCAGCTAGATAATAGGAACAACTAATCACTGACTCTTAAGTTGGCATTACATAGGTAGAACTGGGAAACAATCCCAGAGACAAAAGGCAGCATATATGCTTACTCAATTGGCAGATAAGTGCTTCCCCGGATCAAACTCATCAGGTCCAAGTAGATAATCTTAACTTGGTACAACTTGTGGAGGAACTTAAAGCAATCCCAAAGGAAGAAGGCAGCATTCTTAGTGATATCAGTTGTCAGTGGCTCTTAGTTTCCTAATGTAATTAAGTGGCAGAAGATCCATCTTCAGCTTTAAGCTTACATTCTGTGAAACTAAAACCTGTACAAATTGAAAAGCATAGTAAGTGCCAAGGGGTATCATCTGACAAATTATCGAGAAGTAAAAAAGGCAAGAAAAAATGAGATCCAGGAAAAGACTAGCTTTTGAAAATTTCACTTGACTAAACTGTAACTATTCCAAAGCTGGAGTTATGAACAACTAAAATGTAGCTACAGTAGAATCCTTAACAAATACTTCAGCATTCAAGGGCAATGTTTTCAAGGCGGTAAGGTGAGGCGAGGCGACTAACTACCGCCTTACGCTTAAGCGACTAAGCGTGAGGTGAGGTGACGCCTTAAGAAATTAATTAAAAAAATACAAACAGCAGCTTAGAGCAGTAGTTGAAGAAAAAAAAAGGAAAAAAAGAAAAAGAAAGGAGCCGAGTAAGAAGTTGGCTCGCCCAGACCACTAGGCAGCCCATGTGCTCCTTCCCCTCCTGGCGTGTGGCTTCATCGAAGTCCCTATCCCGAGTTCCCGACCCCCATCAGCGCCGCCGCTCCCCACTGCTATTCCGCCTCCGCACAACGGCACAACTGCACGAGTGGCTGCTCAGCTTCCCTCCGCCCCTCTCCGGATGCCCTGCTCTGCTTCCCTCTCCTCCTGATGCGCTGCTCTGCTCTTCCCTTCGCCCCTCTGCTTCCCCTTCCTCTCTCTCCTCTGCTTCCCCTTCCTCTCTGGGCAGTGCTCTCAGATCGACAGCCGCTGCCATCTCCCCTTCAAGATCTCTCGCGTGCTCCTCTCTCTGCGCTGTATTTCTCCTGCGCGTCTCCATCTGCGCGCGTGCCAATTTCTCCCTCACGCCAGCTCTCTCTCTGCGCACTCCTGTTTGCCGCCCAGAATCGGACCCGTGTATGGTGTCCGCCATGCACGATTTGGTACGAATCGGACGCCAAAGCAACGATTTTCTGGACGCCATGGTCATAAGGCGGATGCCATACGAATCTAAGGCGAGTCGTTTGCTGTGGAGTCCTGCGTGGAGCGTCTTGGCGATTAAGCGACGACAAAGCGACGCCTTGAAAACATTGTTCAAGGGCATACATCTTCAAGACATTGGAAGCCTTTGACATGCAACTTTGAATTTCAACTAAATAAGTATCACGAGTCCGTTAAGAGAGATCTTAAGGAGTGGAATATCTCCAAAGATTTAGCTATGGATAGGAGCGCTTGGAGATTGGCAATCAACGTGCCTGAACCGTGACCTTTTTTTTGTCTTGTGCCCTTTATATCCCTTTTATGTGCTTCCTGTTTCTCGTCTCTTTTGGGTTTCATCTCTAGCCTACCCTAACTTGCTTGGGACAAAAGGCTATGCTGTTGTTGTTGTTGTTGTTGGTATATTATTGTTTTTTTGTAGAGCATAAACATGCTTCTGTATATTAGATTAATTGATAACAGCAGAGAGGTTGCAAGGATATATAGGAGAAACTAAGCTAGTAATTAAGAAGGAAGGGGGGATCCCAGGCAACACGAGTTAGTAATTAAGAAAGGGGGAGAATCCCATGCAACACGCCAGGGCAGAAACCGAGGCAACAGCCAGCAGGTCATTAAACAGAATATTAAGCATGATAACATTTTTGACATGCAACTTTGAGTGTCACCTTTTAAATAAAATATATTTGCACATAATTGTAGAAATACTGACCAATCTAAACATTATATTTATATATATTTATAGATGGAGGCAGTATTTCATTAGTTTCGTAGTAACAAATTCACTACAAACACTACTACCATGTAAATCAAGATATTCATTAGAGGTGGATAGCCCTTAATGCAGAATCCTAGATGATCAGGTGGATGGCAAAGCTGAGAAATTAAGTAGCCAAATCGAAATGGATTTGGGTATCGCATTATTGTCTATTTGCATCCTTGCATAGAACTCTTCTACTCTCATAACTGTTGAAACAGCACCAGGATACAACTTTCTAAGATTGTGAAAACAGATTCAAGGGTTCCAAAGTATGGTACTGGTTAACCCAACAATAAAAAGAAATTAAACAAGAAGGGAAACAGATAAGAATATTCTACTAAGACACTCATACCCTAGTAAGTATGAGTGAGAGGCAGGCAGGCAGGCAGGGAGGGAGGGAGGGAGGGAGGGAGGGGGGAGAGACTTCCATGAACAAAGAGGGGATTATAAACTGAACTTCTGAAAGTAACAGTTAGCATAACTTAGAAATTACATATACAGCAGGACTTATTAAAAAATTGACATACGAACATATTTGTGTTATGATAAGAAATAATTAACACATTATACTACTGCTTTGCCACAAAAAAGTAGTGCACATGTTTTCTTTCTCTCTAGCTGAGTGCATTCACTTTCCTAAAGAAGTTTGGAGTTTCTTTGTTGCTTTCTCTCTCCCACATACAGAGGCAAACAATTGTAGTATGGAAGCATGGCGAGTGAGTCTATGTGTACAGATACTTGTGAATAAAATGGATCAAATGGTATTTTCCCCTTCCCATCACAAAAATGTGGCGCACAATTTTCATTTCCACAATAACTTGGTATACCCAAATCACTGCTTGAGTAACTATAGAGTTTCTTCATTGCTTGCCAATTTAATTTACCCATACTCAAATGATACTTTCTGCTTCCCATCACCAGAATGGCAGAATGCAGTGCAAGATTTTCATTCCCAGAATAACTTGGCGTACCCAAATCACTGCTTTAGTAATTAACATGGAGTTTCCTCGTTGCTTCCACTTTGATTTTCCCCATAATAATAAGCCAAACAACAACCAAATAAAAGCAAGAATGTTGCTAGGCACTAGCTAACTTACTGATGTTAAGTTCACTCAAGAACTTCAAAACTTGAATAACTCTTTCATCAACCGCTCCACATCTGACTACCACGCTCTTAAGGTGTGCAGATATTGTGGGTGGTAGCTCCTTTGGACTGAACCTTCCTTTCATTATCACATTAAGTTCCTGCATCTGCATCTGCAGTATCACAAAGAATTCACCAAGATCAACAAACAATCTATATAAAGTTCCACAATCCAACAGTTTCCCATTTAGAAATTATTTACCTTGTAAATTAGAATAAGATAAAGCTCCTCTAAAACTGGTGAATGTTCAAGAATACGTGCTAGCACTTGTATATCAGGCACACAGCAGGTTTCATTGAGCAGCAGAGACTTCAATCGAGTAAAAGTAGGGCAGCACTTCAAATCCCTTCTAAAAATATACTGGACAGACAACATCAAGTTGATCATTAGATCCTTAATACAATCTTGATATGTGGGAAACAAGGTGAACATGAACATGATGATATGAGGTGTAAGCATACCGTAACATCTTTAGCTCCCAACTCTAAATTCTTTGCTTGTGATAGACCATGCAAAAGCACGGGGGAAGTGTAGTTTGGTATGCAATTTTCACAGCTCTCGTCACCACAATCCCCATAGTTAGAACGGCTGCAACAGTCAGACTTCCCCAAGATCGCAACAAGTGCTGAAATCAACAAGGGCATGCCCTCAAGTACAGGAGTTTTGCCATAACTGACTTGTAGATGCAGCGTAGTGAGATTGGGGGCATGAATACAGGTTCGGGAACTCCGGTTGAATACGGCTCTTGTGATTCTTAGACGCTTCAAGGACTGGGATGAGATTCTTCCCGCAAGCACGAAGGAACAGCCTTCAATCTCTAGATCTTGCAACGCGGGACACCTCGAGAGGTCAAGGAAGTCACCATTGAACGCGACGCCGCGGAGCTCTAGTTTGGTCAGGTACTTGGAGGTGAGGGGTGGGTCCTCCGGCCGCATCCGAGCATAGGTATTCCCAAGGAAGCTGAGCCGCAGGACCTGGACTTTGCACTCCACGGCGTACCTGACCCAGAGCCTCACGCGGCGAACGTCAACAGCGGATCCGGCGACCCTGAGCTCAAATGTCTCCAGAGGCGAGCTTCCACGGAGGAGCAAGAGGCTATCCACAAACTCCCGAGCCTTCTTCTTGAAGGGTACCGGCGCTTCCCCGTCGGCGCCGACGATGCGCAGGCCAGTGGCGGACTTCCAGAGGTGTCGCCAGCGCCGGGCGAGCACGCATGTCTGCACGGCCTGCTGCGCGGGGAGGAAGGAGAGGACGTGGCGCAGGATTTCGTCCGGGAGGGCACCGATGCGGTCGCCGCCGCTCTCCGGACCTTCTTTCCGCGCTCGCTTGGGCGCTTTACCGGCAGGCATTCCGGCGGCCGCGGGGAGGGTGCGTAGCTCCGCAGGGCAGGAGGCGACGGGGGCGACCTCCAAGATTTGGGGACGGGGCGGATTGGGGGTTCTGTGGGTGGCGGCGCGGACGAACTGGGGCGGGCTGTGGGGGAAGGTGTTGGTTTCGCTGCTACTGTAGCTAAGGCGGAGGCATATCTGCGGCGGCGGCGGCGGCGGCGGCGGAGGTCGGAGGAAAATCGGCGGAGGCGGAGGCTTCTTTGCATGCGTAGAGCGGCGTCAGTGTCCAGCACCACTCGGCTGCCACCCATGAGTCCGTGGGCCGTGCTGGGCTGCGGCCTGCGGGGAAACTCGGGCTCGCTTGACGGGCCAGGGACACAGGACTAATGATGATCGATCGCCGAATTCACGTGGTGATTGCAAGGTTTTAGTAACACTACTAGAAAAAAAAAATTTAGGAGACACTGTCAAATCATTTCGGAGGCGGGCGTTGTCGCGGGGTCGGAACCGCGGCAAGCATTGTTGTTCGTGGTAGTGTCACAGTGCGTATCTCCGGTCGCTCGGATGGACTTAAGAACACAAGAATCACAGAGGGGACGCAACAGTTTATCTTGGTTCGGGCCATTTGATACCCTACGTCCAGCAGCTAATGATCCTTATATTGAAGAGTACCAAAAATCTAGGGGTTACAGTAGAGTCACTACTACAATAATTTTAACCGAGGCGGGCATTTTGGACCGAGGCGGGTATCCAGAACGCCTCGGACTAAATGTCACGGTAAATCAGACCCTTTTCCAAGGCGTTTTGGATGTCCGCCTCGGTTAATAAAATTAAAAAACAAAAAAAGAAGAAAACCCGCAGCCCAGACCCAACTGGGCCTAGATCTAGGCCTAACGTCGCCACCCCTACATGCTGCCGCTGCAGCCGTCGGGGGAGCCCCACCGCCACACGAGACCGCCAGATTCGGCCTCCTCCTCGACGGATCCGGGCTCCTCCTAGCCGGATTTGGTGGTGGCCACTCGCCCCCTCAGTCGTCATCATCGTCCTCGCGTCACCGGATCTGGAGGAGAGCCGGGCCACCGCCGGAGTGGAGTCGGAGGAGAGCCAAGCCACCGTCGCAGCACCGACGGATCCGCGAGCTCCAGCCGCCATGCCTTCCACTGCCGTAGACGTCATCGTCGATCTGCGAGGGAAGGAGGAAGGGAGATGGTGAGGGACGGATCTAAGAGGAGAGAGTGAGGGCCTGAGGGGCATACCTTCCACTACTGAAAGTCCTATGTTTGGTGTTGGTAATTAGTGACAATGCCTAAGTACTAATCCTATGCCTAAGTTGTATGTAGCATATGAGGATTAGTACATTCCAAGGTTGGTGGCAAGATGGACATGGTGATCATGATGGCCACACTTGGATTTGGACGCGACCCTACGTGATCAAGGCAAAGGTATATGCTTAAGGGTTGTATTTTAGTAACCAAGACACCTAGTGGGTGTGGTTACATTATAGGATAGATAGCCGTACTATAAAGAGGGGAATGACGCGGCTATTGAACTCCTAAGTGCCTCTAGGTGTGCATTTCATGATCATATGCATTTGGATAGAACTAATAACGTCTCGAAAAATGATTGTGAAAATGCTAACACACTCACACTTGACGAGATCACATGGTGGTGTTAGCACATTTGCGATGGCGTTGGAGTTTAAGCGGTAGAGAGGGTTTGGGGTCCTCTCTCCCTCCCGCTGAGCGTGTAAGCGCGGGATTCAGGCGATTTCGGGGAAATGAAATGCCTATTTTCCACTACGCCGGAAGTCGAAAATCAAACGAAAATCAAACGGAGGCGAACGGAGGTCACAGTGGTGACCGGACGCTGCACCGGACGCTGCACCGGACGCGGTCACTGTTTGACCGGACGCGTCCGGTCAGCGTTCAGCGTCTGCGCGTTTTTCAGTTGGTTGATCGGACGCGCAGCGCGTCCGGTCACAGGCGACCGGACGCGTCCGGTCGTCCAGGGAGCTTACTGGACTCCGACCGGACGCGGGCACTATGGCGTCCGGTCAGTTCTTCAGCGCGTCCGGTCGATGGTTCGTTTTGCGCGACTCAGTGTTGACCGGCGCGTCCGGTCGTGACCAGCGCGTCCGGTCGGCGTTTCAATAACTAGCCGTTACGCGACCGGAGCGTCCGGTCAGTTGGACCAGCGCGTCCGGTCAGCGTGATTTCAGCTGGATCTCGTTCCTAACGGCTATATTCGAAGGGGTACGTCTATAAATACTCGTTGGCCGGCTCAAGGCTCTCACACTTGGACATTTGACATACTTGTGAGCACTTTGAGCTAAGCAACTCCCCTCCCACTCATCTCTCTTGCTTCTTTGCATATTCGAAGTGAGATTGAGTGATCCAAGTGCATTTGCATTGTGAGATTGCATCTAGTTGGCACTTGGTGGTTGATTTGCTGCGGGATTCTTGTTTCTCTTGGTGGTTGCCACCACCTAGACGGCTTGGAGCAGCTTGGAGGCGTTGGCAAGAGTTGGTGATTGTTCTTGGCCACCTCCGGTGATTGTGAGGGGTTTGTGCCTACCTCGGCGGAGCGCCAAAGGCAACATTAGTGGATTGCTCGTGTCATTTGCAACCTTTTGCCATTTGGTAGGTTCTTGTGGCGCCTTTTGAGAGGCTCGGTGTGAGACCGATTAGCCACCGAACCACGTGGTGAAAAGAGACACAACGGGGACTAGCGTGCCGGCAAGCACGTGAACCTCGGAATAAATCTTCGTGTCATCACTTTCATATTGTGATTGATTGATCCCGGTGTTCGGTTGTCTTGGTTTTCATTGTTGATCATATTGGTTGGCTCAATACTTCGCCCCTCGGTGATACCCTCCTAACTCTCACTTGTATTACTTTCTTAGTTATCTTTGCTAGCTAGTTAGCTTTGCTTAAGTAGCTCTTTTGTGTAGCTTGCTAGTTGTAGTGGTAGTTACCTCCTCGGTTTGACTTGTGCGGTTGAGTGCAAATATACTAGAATTGTGAATTGGATAGGTGGCTTGCAAACACCCCGTAGGCTAAGCAAAACTCGCATCTCGCTATTTGTTGTATTGATAAACTTGTTTAGTTTGTCATTGTAGAAAATTTTAAAAGGCTATTCACCCCCCCTCTAGCCATCAAGACCTTTCAACTACCGCCGGTCAACGCCACCACCCTTGATGTATGCCGAGCCCTCCACGCCGCTGCGCCTTGGCCCCCATGCGCGCAACCACCGCCATGGCCGCTCCGTGCATCCGCACCTGGCCATGCCGCCACCACCTCCCCCCCGCTTAGAGCTTGGGGAGGGGCTCCACCGCCGGATAGGAAGGGAGGAGGAGGGGCGTCGGATGGAAAGGGGAGGGGAGGGGATGAGGAGGGGTGTTGAATGGGAAGGGAAGGGGAGGGGAGGGGAGAGGGCAGTCGATGGGAAGGGGAGGAGGAGGGGTGTCGGATGGGAAGGGGAGGAGAGGGGCGCTCTGGTGGGTGAGAGGAGGGGCGCTCGGGCTAGGACTGGTGGGAGCCGAGAGAGTGAGGGAGTTAGGGTTTCCTGATGATTTGCTTATATATCGAAGGTGGTAGTGGGCTGGTATGGGCTAACGGGCTGGGCCTGATTTACCAAGACAGTTGGACTTAAAATGCCCGCCTCGGTTAATGATTTATCGAGGCGGTTACGTTAGGTTGCCCGCCTCGGTTAATCAATTTTGCGAGGCGGCTTTTGTAACTGCCTCAGTTAACAAAAAAAATGACTGTCTTAGTTAATGCCAGGCATTAACCAAAGCGATTGAAATTCCTGCCTGCCTCGAAGGGTGTTTTTAAAAGGTCGCGGTAAATCTTTTTTGTAGTAGCAAGTGTACAGGAGAAAGAGAGAGATTTGGCAAGGGATCACTCGGTGCTGATCCTAGGGACGCCTCACCGCCGATGGAGCCTTCCCCTCGTTAGAGGGGGAAGACGATGGATGCAGTGGAGGAGCTCTCGGTGCCCCTCTCTGGGTTGGTTTGCTCTCGGTGCAAGCTTGAGTGGAACGGTGAGGACGCGAATCATTTGCGTGGAATCGTCCTCCCCCTCTTAGGATCCAACCTCCCCCTTATATTCTGAGGTAGGTCAGGTACATGGCGGTTTGGGAGAGTTGAGCCTATGGTCTACATGCTCCAGTCCAAGAGGGTGTTGCGGCGGCATTGTGTGGACCGTAGCGATGTCGCGGAGCCAAAAAAGCTCTGGGCGTCATCCGGCTACTCTGTTCTGATACGCTAGGTGTCAGGCTATGTCGGTTTGGACCAGCCTCCCTAGGTGCACCTTCTGGGAGCTTCTTGGTGGCGAAGGAGGCCGGCTCGAGGGGCTGACGCGCAGACCCGGAAGCCCCCGACCCCTTGGAGGCTGTAGAGGAGTTTGTCTTATTGCGTCACACCCCATGCGTAACCCTATCGGAGAAGTGGTTGATAGAGCTACGTCTACAGGGTAGCACCAGGGAGCCCCCGAGCCTTGGTGGCTCGGGGCATACCTTCTCGTGCCGGGCCTTGGTTGGTGCCGGAGGCCGGGAGGGAGCCAAGGAGCGGCTCCAGGCTTCCGTCGCTTGGAAGCCTAAGGCTCGGGCAAGCCCGCAAGCCCTGAGCGAAAGCGGTGGTCGCGCTTGGGCTCGGCCTGATTTCTTGGCCTGAGGGTACGCACAACGTACCCGATGGGTATAGCCCCGAGCCCCCCGGCGATCCTAGAAGGGTCGGTCGGGGGGTCTATCGGTCGGGAACTTTTGATCCCGAGACTTAACATACCCATATGTTAGGATCTCGTCAGGCCTCCTAACACGACCACCTCTAAAATCATCAATTAACGGAGACGGACACCTTAGGACGTCTGTCTCGGTAAATCGATTTTTGGAGGGGGCATCTTAAGACTACCGCCTTCATTAATCGATAATTTTTGGATGCAGTCGTTCTAAGTGTCTGTCTACTAAAATTGATTTTGGAGGCGGACGTCTTAAAATGTCTGTCTTCATAAATAGTTGCATCAGAAAATAATTCATAATTTTATTATATAAACTCAGATGAAGACAAACTTTATAACAAAATTGTAGCTCTCGACGCGATTTATAACTTTATCTTTGAAAAGTTTTTGAATTAAATTTGTTTAGGGTCCTAAAATATTGTTGTAAGTTCATAGATTTTGAAATTTGAAATTTAAAATTACTCTCTCCGTCCTAGAAAGAATGCAACTACGGGTTGTTTGCCAGTTAGAGTGGTTCATATTCGACCAAGTTTCTAGTAAATAATATTCACATTTATGACTCCAAATTAATTTATTATGAAAATACATTTCATAATTAATCTAATAATATTTATTTGATGTCATAAATATCAATATTTTTTAATCTATAATTAGTTAAATTAAATATATAAAACGCGATACTGTACTAGAATTGCATTCTTTTTGGACGAAGGGAGTATAAAACAATCTCGGATGGAGATACGTCCTATACCAAAGTTGTAGTACTCCCTCCCTCCCAAAATAAGTGTCGTTCCAGTTTTTCGAGAAGTCAAACGGTTTTAACTTTGGCTAAATATAAACAAAAATATTAATATTTATAGTACATAATTAGTATCGTTAGACAAATCATTGAATCTATTTTTGTAATAAACTTATTTGGATATATAGATATTGTTAATTTTTTCTATAAACCTTGTCAAACTTAAAAAAGTTTGACCCGCACGACCATAGCAACACTTATTTTGGGATAGAGGGAGTACTTAACAAAATTTAAAACTTGTAGTTAAAAGTTTTTCATTTGAGTTCATTTAGTAGCTAAAATATCCAATGTAAGATTATGAAATATTGATATAACATAATAGGATATTATATATAAACATAAATGAATGTGTGGTGCAGTGGTACAGAGAAAGAACCGCACGGAGGTGGGCACGGTTATCCACCTCCCAGAACCTGGTTAACAGAGGTGCTTTGCTGGAGGCGGACGCTGTGCCCACCTCCGTTAATAAAAAAACAACCGTCTCCCAAAATGATTTTAGGAGTAGTGTAAGGTGATTCACATAAATAGTGCGGCTAGACCTAATACCATTATATTTGTGAGTGTTGTGGTTTTATATTATGTATTTTTGTCTCTATGTAGCCCAACTGGCTAGATTCTTTGTGGTAGAATCTATCACTTGAGTTTAAGTTCTCAACTTAATGAACAAAAGCACCCAAAACGAACAAGTACAATTTTGAGTTTGGAGGCAACATTTTGGAGCATATTTTATAAAGCTGACCCAAGCCTTTTTGCCTTCAAAAGTCGAGAGAACTTAATTTAAGAAATTAACTAGCCTATTGCATTCAATAAGCCAGGTAGCATCCCACCCCATCACCATAAACTCTGTCACTGAAGACGAGCCAACAATAGCTTGCCAACCACCGTCCACCACAGCAAACGCAGAGCTACCTAGCACACATCTGTTCTGCCTCAGGACGCTCGACTAGCTAGCCGAACTTGTTCTCAATGTCGGTGCCCTCGAGCTCGCCTTCCAGGTGCAGCAGCTTCACCATGGCCGTGAGCAGCTCGGGCCACTCGCAGTACAGGGCCTCCTCGATGCGGCCGCCGTCGTCGTTGTACTCGTGCAGGTGGCTCCTCACGTTCCTGTTGAGCCGCAGCAGGTCGGACTGGGTCCTCCTGTACTCGTGGTGCTGCACGTTCACCACCCACTGGTTGATCCGCTCGTTCGCCCTGGCCGTGTCCAGCCAGTCGCTCTCGTAGGGCAGCCCCAAGAGGATCCTCCTCTTCTTCTCCCGGTCCGTCCGGCCAAGGTGCTTCACGATCCTGTCGTGCAGCATCAGGAACGCCTCCGTTCTGTAGACACGATCACACAAGTAGCAAAAATGAGCTCTTTTTTTTTTTGGTTCAAAATGACAGTCGTCGGAAACAAAAGTTTCACCGGTTTTTCATGGGCAGCAGGGCGGCGTTGTTGACGATCAGGAACTCGTCGTCCATGGCGAGGGTGTCGCTCCCCAGGAGCGCGAGGAACTCCCGGTAGTCCGGCGGCAGCCTGGCGATGGCGGCGTCGCCACCGCCGGAGATTCTGATGATCGCCTGCAGGAGCCTGGACAGCTGCTTGTAGTCGTCTCTCACGCGCTCGATGCCGAAGCCTTTGGGGGTGAAGCTGACCCCGCGTAGCTTGACGCTGCCGCCGGTGTTCCCGATCCAGACGTTGGACACCTGCAGGGGAGCGGCCAGGTGCTTGCCGACGGCGTGGTGGTTCCTCAGGATCAGAGCCAGTTTACGGGTGATTCTGGTCGCCTTGTCGGATAGCCGCCAGAACTTCTTGGTGGTTCCCAGCACGGTGACCTGGTTCAGCAGCGGGTTCGCCTTGGCGTAGCTCTTGGCGCTGCACAGGCCCTCGGCGGACGACTCGTCGATGTCCTCGGTGCTGTGATGTGGACATGGATAGGCAGCAAAATGAGCTACTCTGAAGGCTGAAACAATCGATGGAGCAGGAAGCAACGAAGAGCAGGGCAGAGCAGCATCTCACTTGGATTGATATTGAGAAGCCACCACTCTGCTGTCATGAACCCCACTGCTCCTCTGCTGGTGTCCGGTGTTTGGACCAGCAGTCTGCCAAAAATTACCCAATCACACCAACATTCAAGTTAGAAGATTGTATCAACTCTCTGGGCGCAGTCACAACTCACAACGCATGGGTACAGGAGGATCCTAATCAGTTAGCACACTTGGATTGATCGTGGAGTTCTAAACATATTTTCAAGGATTTGAGATTCTACAAGTAATAAAATGGCGACACCGTCACACTGATGGCCTGCAGCCGGCAGTGTCAGAAAACAAGAACATACACAGTAGGGACACAAGCAAAGGGGAAAGAAATAAAGGAACAGCACTGTATCTGTATGTATGTTACTGGATGTGGAGTTGTGGATTGGATTGATTGGAACCTGCGTGAGGGGGATGGAGGTTACGAAGCCATGGGGGCCTGCTGCTAGACCCTGCTGATGAGGCCGAGGAGCGGCGGCGGGTGGATGTGGATCACCACCACCGTAGCTGTAGTACTGCGGCTGGTAGTAGGGGTAGCGGTCTCTGCGCCCGTGGAAGTGGCCGTCTTCCTCTTCTCCCCTGAAGCACTTGAGGGTGTTCCCCATGGAGGAGGATCACTACCTACCTGCTGCTGCTGCTGCTTTTTGCTTGTTCAGCAACCGAGCTTGCCAGCCGCCGGAGGTGAGGGAAGAGAGAAGAGAAAGGCTGAAAGGGGGTGTGGTACTGGACAAGAAAGAAAGGGGAAAAAAAACAAAAACAAAGGAGACTTGACCTGAGACCTTGCACTGTTGATGATGGATTGATGGGATTGGGGGTTGGCAGTGGCAGGATGCTCGATTGAGACTTGAGACGACCACTCCGTGTGCTTTTAGAACGGCTGGCCTACTGTAGGTTTTTCTTTTCCGTGGAGGTATCGTCCGTACCTACAGTGGGACCGTGGGAGTGAGGCTTCGGGGCCATGCGCACATTTTATATTTATCGTCGTGCCATTTATATATTTTCTCGTACAGGCTCAACAACCGTCGAGCACGGCCTGGAAAAAGGGTTATCAAAATATCATTCTTAGCAATAAGAGCATCGTTTATAATTTCCTGATATCGATTATAGTGTCCTCGCTCAATCACCTACAATGCATCGATATAATTCTTAACAATAAGAGCAGAGGAATAAACACCAAAAGACGATACACGTTAAAACTAGTTTGCCTAAGACGCGTTTCACCGGGGAAAAAATAGACCCATCCGACCCGGCATCGCTCCCCACGCGGGGCGACTCGGGAGGCCCCCGCCGCGCCGCCTCCCTCCCACCCTTCTCCCCCTCTCCTGCCGTGCCGGCGCCGGAGCTGGCCGCTGGCATGGCTACTCGGGCGGCCGTGATGGTGGAGGCGGGGCTCTCCCTCGTCGGGCTGGCGGCGCAGCTGCAGCAGGCCGGCGACCCGGCCCCGCGCGACCGGCGTGGTGGTTGATGGGGTGGCTACTGTGGCTGTAGTAGCGCCGGGTGGTGTCCGTGCAGGTGCAAGGGGCGGTGGCGAGGTCTTCTTCTTCTCCGCGCGTTCCCCTTCTCTCTTGATGGTGGTGGAGGCGCTGGCTGGGGCCACCGGCCCGGGGCATAGACAGCAGGATCCAGTGCTTGGGAGGCCAGATTCGGTCCCCAGGCGGCTGGATCTGTCTTGGTGGCCGGTGGCGGCTACGACAGCTGTGGTGGGAGCGGCGGTGCTTCTTCTCTGCCATCCCTCCCCTCACGGCCTTAGCTACTGCAGCTCAGGCGACGGGCCGGGCTAGGACGGTGTCTGCAGCTATGGTCAAGATGGAGACAGCGGCGTCAGCGGGGGATGCCGGGTCTGGTGCCCTTTAGGCCAGATCAGGCGCCCCTAGGGCAGGGGGCATGCGCCTATCGGTGTCTAGCGAAGGTCAGCAGCGTCGACGGCGGGTGCTCAACCGACGGCGACAGCCGGTGATGGCTTCGGCGTTCGGCAGGGGGATGCGCGTGGCAGAGTGAGGCTGATCTTCGGCACATTGTTTGGTCGGAGGGGGTGGCTGACGCAGCTATGCGGCTGCTGCGCGTAGCCGGCGCGTCGATGCCCCTCTAGCGAGGTTTCTGCAGGACAACTGGCAGTGACAACAGTGGCGATAGGCTGGGGTCCAGCATCTGGGCCGACGTCTCTGCTGGGGGCACCTCGGGCGAAAGCCTGGTGACGGTGACGCCTGTGGGCGCCGCCGCTTTCGCTGCTGGGGGCATCGTGTCCCCCAGCAATATCTTCTACGGGTGAAAACGTGGTCCATCCCTGGATGAGCGATGGCGGCGTTTTGGACGTCGTAACCTTCCTGAGGGCGTCGCTGTGGAATCTCGACTCAGTCACGATGTCTTGTGTGGCGGATGCCCTTCGTTCTCGGTGCCCGGTCAACCTCTTCTTCGACGGCTGGGTTTGCTTCGGACGCACAACATTCGCCACGGGTAGGGCATGAGGTCACGGCTAGAAGTCGGAGCTGCTCTTGCGACGGGCTTGAGTTTGGCAACGATAACCGGCTATGGCCTCTTGCTTTGGGATCTTGGTCTCATCTTACTTGGGTCGTCTATGGTACTCTGTTGTGTTTGCGTGGTTGGGCTAGCCTTTCGTGATGTTTTACGCGATGTTTGGCTGCCCTTCTTGTACATAATTTGCTCTCTTCTTATCAATAAAAGCCAGTAATAGATCTTTCAAAAAAAACTAGTTTGCTTGGCTGTTGCAGCTGCAGTTGCAATTTTGCAAAGTAGAAGCGGTATCGACAAAGATATTATCTGGTTTATATTTTTTTTATGTAAAGTGTTACGAGTAGAACGGATGTTTTTTGTGTCCTTATTGTTTTTTTTAAAAAAGAGATACTTCTTATGTTTATAAACACCAGCTCAAATGCCGGGGTCATATAAATAGAATAGTGGAACAAAACGGATGTCTTGGATTCGAAGGTACAAGTATCTTCTCTGAATGGTGAGTGTCATGATTTTTCTTCCCGGAGAACAACTAGATACACACATGCTTATAAACGTGTTTTGATTAATAGGACGACCTGTGAACTAAAATGCGTTTAGCCACCTCTGATCCAAAGCCAGTGGAAGTAGGTGATTTTCTGGTGCACAAAGGACCTGCGCAGTGGAAAAGCTTTCCACATGAGGTTACTTAAGTAGCTACTACATGTGGTTTGCTTATGTTAACCATTATTGAAATATTTCAAGCACCATACGCCAACTATTATATATGTGCTGCTTCAAAACCGGCTTTCACTGCCAGATTTTGGTGTAGCAGTTGGCAATCCGCAGTGAACACACCCTGTAGCAACGGAGCCGTGCAAGAAGATTCTTGAGTTTTTTTTTTTTTTGAACATAGAAGATTCTTGAGTTGGATGCTTGATTTTTGGTCGGACCCAAGAGCAATAGAATACTACTAGTTTTCACGCACGTTGGCATGCAGAAGACGGAGCAGGTGAGCTCTATCTCTACTTGTTTGATCCGTGTCCTACTACTGAGACAAAAGCGAAGCACATGCATAATAGAACAGTGCTCCGTTGTTGGCTTGCAAACGAATGGAATCGTTGCCTGACAGACGAAGATCAGGTTGACACGACGGGACAGGAGTCTCAGGCCATACTTAGTTCCTCCAAAAACTCTAAAAAAAATACACTATGTAAAAAGAAGATTCTCTATCACATCAAACTAACGATACATGCATGGAGTATTAAATGTAGATGAAATTAAAAACTAATTGTACAGTTTGGTTGTACTTTGCGAGACGAACGTTTTGAGCCTAATTAGTCAACGGTTGGATAATTATTACCAAATAAAAACGAAATGTTATAGTGTCACTATAGTAAATTTGGCACTCCCAACTTTGGGAACTAAACAAGGCATCAATGGTTTCTACGGCGGATAAGACGGCTGAGGGGGTGTTCAGTTTCTGGTTGAAAAATTTTAAGGTATCACATTAGATGTTTCATGGGATATCAGAAGGGGTATTCGGATACTAATAAAAAACTAATTATATAACTCGCTTAGAAACCGCGAGATGAATTTATTAAACCTAATTGATCCATCATTAGCACATGTTTACTTTAGCACAACATTGTCAAATTATGGATTAATTAGGCTCAAAAAATTCGTCTAGCAAATTTATCGTGATTTGTGTAATTAGTTATTTTTTTGTCTACATATTAATACTCTATACATGTGTCAAATATCCGATGTGATGAGGTGAAATTTTTTAAAGAAGGAACTAAATACCCCTGAAACTGTTTTGTTGTGAGAAAAAAATATTATTCTATAGCTAATAAGTCAGACTCATAAATTCAAATGAACGTAGCCATATCACTAGTGCTAGGTCAGAAGGACCAGAGTGGCAGCAGTAGCAGTAGCAGTAGCAGAGGGTGGTGTCCTGTCCTCGAAGGCTTGAACGCAAGAGAAAGAGACGAGATGCCACGACAACAGGGGATATGGCCATATGGGTGTGGGGATGGCAGGCAGCTTCGAGACAACGCTGCTAGAAACTGCATAGCATGGTAATTAAAACAGGTCCAGCTAGATTATCAGAACAACTAATTAAACTCTGCCATTGCAGGTTCTTCAACTGAAAAACAAATAATCCTTGAGACAAAGGCAACTAATCAAACTCTTAAGCTGCCATTACATAAATGAAACAGCTAATTACCACGAGTAACTTTTTAACTTTGGCCCAACAAGTGCAACTGTAAATAGTAAATAGTGATGTCCGTCGTCAGCACTTCCGCTGATGCAACTTAGTTTCCTCACCGATTGAGGTCGGTCCAAGATCCGTCTTCAGCTGGCTTCCATTCCTACAAACTAAAACCTGTACAGATCGAATATCAGGGTAAGTGCCAAGGGGTGTTGTCATCTGATCGAGAAATGGTTGAGAGGTGAAAAGGGAAAGTAAACATCAGACACAGGAAAAGACTAAACTAAAATCTAAAATGCAGCATCAATAGAAGCTTTACTCAATTACTTCCTCTGTTCAAGAACATGGCATATCTTCAGTACATTACCTGTTCTTAACATTCAACTCTAGAGATTTCACCTAAATGCTACATTATTGTGTTTTTGACATGCAACATTGACTGTCGCCTTTTAAATAAAATATATGTTGGTACAGAATTGTAAAACTACCGACCAATCTGAAAGTACTTTTATATTTCTACTAGGCAGAGGCAGTATTCCATTAATCTAATCTTGAAGTAACTCCTCCTAGTATTTCCACTTCAAACAATGCTAGCAGGAACATCAAGATATTCATGAGAAGCAGAAAGTCCCTAATGTAGAATTCTAGCTGATAAGGTGGATATCAACAGGGGCGAAGCCAGCTCAAAACTAACCCTGGTGCATTATCTATCAAATATCAAGGAATATACACAATTATAAAGGAAATACAGGAAAAAATTGAGGTAGATATTAGTAATTTTTGGTTTTACCGTGGTGCACATGCACCAGGGAAAGCCAACGTGGCTTCGCCCCTGGATATCAAAGCCGATAAATAAGTTAAAGTATCCAAACAAAAACTGATTTGGACGTCACATTATTGTCAATTTGCATCCGTGAATACAACTTGGCTGCTTTCATAACTGTTCAACCAGCACATGGGCCCTAAAGCTTTCTAAGATGGTGAAAACATATTCAGTTGCTCCAAAGTGTCATCATGATTAACCCAGCAATAAAAAAAATGAAATGAGGGGGAACAAATAAGAATATTCTATAGAAGACACTATACACTAGTTATTATATACAGATTCCCAGTGAACAAAGAGAAGGTTATCGACTGAACTTCTGAAAACAATACTTAGCACATCTCAGAATTACATATGCAGGGAGCTATTCAACGAAATCCGACATATTGACATACTTGTTTTACAGTACACAAATCAGCAAGCAGCACATTGTGCTGCTGCTCTGCAACGCCAAAAAAGGTGCAACATGTTGCATTCTCTTTCCCACATACAGAGGCAAACAATTTTTATCGAAAGCTTTGGAGAGTAGTACTAGTGTCCAAACACTTCTGATTCGTGAACAAAATGGATCAAATGGTACTTTTTGCTTCCCATCACCAGAATGCCAGACTGCAGTGCAAGATTTTCATTCCCAGAATAACTTGGCATACCCAAATCACTTCTTTAGTAATTAACGTGGAGTTTCCTCATTGCTTGCCACTTTGATTTTCCACATATATTAAGCCAAACAGCAACAAAAAAAAAAGCATAGAAATAATAGTGTTGCTAGACACTAGCTAACTTACTGATGTTTAATTCACTCAGGGACTTCAAAACTTGAACAACTCTTTCGTCAACTGCTCCACATCTGACTACCACTTTCTTAAGGTGTGCAGATATTGTGGGTGGTAGCTCCTTTGGACTGAACCTTCCTTTCATTATCACATTAAGTTCCCGCATCTGCAGTATCATAAAGAGTTCACCAAGATAAACAAACAATCTATATAAAGTTCCACAATCCAACAGTTTCCCATTTAGAAATTCTTTACCTTGTAAATTAGAATAAGATAAAGCTCCTCTAAAACTGGTGAATGTTCAAGAATACGTGCTAGCACTTGTATATCAGGCACACACCAGTGTTCATTGACCATCAGAGACTTCAATCGACTAAAAGTAGGGCAGCATTTCAAATCCCTTCTGAAAATATACTGGACAGACAACATCAAGTTGATCATTAGATCCTTACTGTTGGCTAAGATCGATCACAAACACACGAGTATAGCAGTGGCTAGCCTAAACAATCGAGCAAAAACGAGATCAAGCACAAGAACAGCAAGAACACATAGGAACCGCCACCATGGCAACAGGGTGACAGCGCCCCTTTTCGCTCTGGTTCTCCACGAGTACAGACACAGATACAAAGTGCTGGAGGCTCTACCCGAGACCTCTTACATCAGAGAATACATACCATCCTCTAACTTACACAACTTACACTGAAAAAAAAACGGCTAGACACGATACAAGATGCTCCAAAACACATTCTGCAGAACCGTCAGGTCGTGGGCGCGTTCACCGCGTACTGCTGTTCCCGCCCGCCAGGATTCTATTCAAACTCGAATTTTCTCCCGCGTCCTCCACGTCATCAGCTTCCTAAGCATGTGTTCCACGTCAACCTTGATAGGTTTACACTAACATTCTCCCCCTTAAACCTGTCAAGCAGTCTCACCAAGGTTCCTAACACCCAACAGGTGTCTCATCACCACCAGCTTCCCAACCGGCAATGCCTTGGTCAATGCATCAGCTTTCTGTTCATCAGTGCTAACCCTCTTAACTATGATCTGACCCCTCTCCACACACTGCCTGATGAAATGATATTTAATATCAATGTGTTTACTTCTTCCATGAAACACTGGATTGTTCATCAGAGCTCTCGCTGAATTGTTGTCAACATAAAGAGTTACTGCACTTGGTTTTTCTTCAGTGATTTCACTTATCAGATTTCTAAGCCACAGAGCTTGTTTTGCTGCTGAAGTGGCAGCCATAAACTCTGCTTCACAAGATGAGAGAGCAACTGATTTCTGCTTTTGTGAGCACCAGCTAATCAGGTTTTCTCCCAAATAGAATGCCATACCACCAGTGCTTCTCCTCTCAACTTGATCAGCTCCATGGTCACTGTCAGTGTATCCCACCAACAGTCCAGTACCTCCACCTTGGACATATACCAGTCCAAACTCAAGTGTACCCTTAAGATACCTGAAAATCTGCTTGATAGCTGCTATGTGCATCACTGTTGGTTTTTCCATAAATCTGCTTGCTAAGCCAACTGAATATGACAAATCTGGCCTGGTGTGCAACAAATATCTGAGACACCCTATCATCCTTCTGTATGTTGTTGCATCAGCAGGCTTACCACCCTTGTCAGCATTCAACTTGCTTCTTGGCTCCAATGGAAATTTGGTTGGATTACACTCAGTCATCCTAAACTGCTCAAGAACTTTCTTAGCATAGCTAGTTTGCTTTACAGTGATGAAATCCTCCTTCTGACATACCTCAATCCCAAGGTAATAAGATAGGAGTCCAAGATCAGTCATTTCAAACTCAGCCATCATCTGTTTCTTGAACAACTTGATGTTCTCAGAATTCCCTCCAGTGACAATCAAGTCATCCACATAAACACCCAAAATGACTACATCATCTCCATGACCTCTTGTATAGACAGCCTGCTCACTCAAGCATCTTTTGAAACTCAGTTTCTTCAAACTTCTGTCAAGCTTACAGTTCCATGCTCTAGGAGCTTGTTTGAGGCCATACAGAGCTTTACTCAACCTGAGTACACATTGCTCCTTGCCCTTTACCACATAACCTTCGGGTTGTGTGACATAAACTTCCTCCTCCAACTCACCATGCAGGAATGCAGACTTAACATCTAGATGATGAACGTTCCAGCCATGATTAGCAGCATGTGCCAACAGCAACCTCACTGTATCTAGCCTGGCCACAGGTGCAAAAATCTCTTCATAATCAACACCAAACTTCTGCACATAGCCTTTTGCTACTAACCTAGCTTTATGCTTCACTATTTCACCATCTGAGTTTCTTTTCAATTTGTATACCCATTTTAATCCAATGGGTTTCTTCCCACTTGGTAGCTTCACCAGCTCCCAAGTCTTGTTTTTCTCAATTGATTGTATCTCTTTATCCATTGCATCCATCCAGTCTTGATTGATAACAGCCTCCTTGAAACATCCAGGCTCTTCCACCTCAACTAGCAAAGCCTCAACATTTTCATCCATCAGTTCCACCTCATATGAGTTGTCATACACCTCATTAAGGCTCTTAAACTTGATGGGCCCACTATCATCATCAATATTGTCATCAACATCCATGACCTCATGACTGGATTCTGAAACCTGTGATGAAGGCTGTGGTGTAACAGGCTCACTGTCTATTGTCGGATTTTGGTCAGTGAATGACTGACTATCATTCATCTCAGTACCAGCTTCCTCCCCGACAGCTGACTGCATACCTCCACTGCTTACTCCCCCTGTCTCCTGACTCTGAGTATCTTGCATATCACCACTAGTGTTATCAAGACTACCGAAATCACCAAAGGAGAATTGACCATCCCCCTCCTCTCTATTTTCTGAAAAATCAGCATCACTGACAGCATTCCAGCCCCACTTGACAGATTCTTCAAAAATTACATCTCTACTAACAACAATCTTCTTGTTTTGAGGATTGTACATTCTGTGAGCTTTGCTGCCCTCCTCTATGCCAAAATATACCATTGGCATACTTCTATCATCAAGCTTCCTTAGATGACTTCCCACAATTTTTACATGACCTCTGCACCCAAACACTCTCAGGTGTCCCAAATGTGGTTTCCTTCCATTCCAACCCTCATAAGGTGTCCTAAAACCCATGGACTTTGTTGGCAACCTGTTCAAAAGATAAACAGAATGCCTTACTGCTTCTGCCCAAAAGGTTCCAGGTATTTCCATGCTTTTCAACAAAGATCTTGCCATTTCCATCACTGATCTATTCTTTCTCTCCACCACTCCATTCTGTTGTGGAGTGTAGGGAGCTGTGAACTGATGCTTGATCCCTGCTTCTTCACACACCTTCTGAAAGGAACTTGCAAGAAATTCTCCACCCCTATCTGACCTGAGAATTTTTATGTGTTGTCCTGTGTTGTTTTCTGCTTCAGCTCTGAACTTGATGAAAGCATCTACTGCTTGATCTTTAGTCTTCAACATGTACACTGTGGTCCACCTTGTACAATCATCCACCAACAGCATAAAATTTTGTTGCCTGCTGGTGTGGAAGGAGTAATGGGCCCACAGAGATCCACATGTACTAGTTGAAGTGGTTCATTAGCTCTCCATAGCACTGACTTAGGGAAAGTTTTTCTGATCTGTTTGGCTGCCAGACAAGCCTGACATACTTGATCAGGGTGCTGGATCAAAGGAACTCCACCTACCATCTCCTTGTCAACAATCTGCTTAAGTGCTTGAAAATTTACATGTCCTAGCCGGCCATGCCACAACCAAGCCTCATCAGCTATGCTACTCAATAAACAGGTTGGAGCTACTGTCACCAAATCTACCTTGTACAATCTGTTGCCAGTTCTTTGAACTTTCATGATCAATCTGAATGGATTTTTCTCTGACACTTCTATGTAATTATCATCCATCAGTATTCTATGACCAATTTCAGTGAGTTGACCGAGACTAATCAAATTGCTCTTAAGTTTAGGAATAAAATACACATCCCTAAGCAACCACTGATCCCCAGTCCTTCCCTGGAACAGAATTGAACCCTTTCCCTCTATCTCTACTGCAGAGCCATCACCAAACCGTACCTTTCCAGTAGCAGTAGAATCCATATCTCTGAACTTTTGGCGATCACCAGTCATATGATTGCTGGCACCGTTGTCAAGGTACCAGACATCATTCATGACCTCTTCCTCGCCAGAGAAGTACAGCTCAGGCCACACCTTCTTCTCCTCCAGCATCACTTCTGTGTGCCGGATTTTGCACAGTGCAGGCTTGAGCGATGCTTGCTCCTCAGCTTCCGCAAGCAGCACTGCTGGCTCCATCGCCACTGTCCTCGCATGATGTGCCTCCTCGTCCTTCTTCTTCTCACCGGGGCAACGATTTGCATAGTGTCCGTATGTATGGCACTTGAAACACTTGATGTGACTCTTGTCACGAACAGTGTTCTCCTTCCCTGCTTCACCACGCCCACCTCGGCCACTCCGGCCTCCACCACGGCCACGACCTCGACCCCGGCCACCGCCACTCTGAGGTTTGCCACCACCAGAGTTCTCACCGCCACCTGCCTTCTTCTGGCGTGCCTCCCACTCCGCCTGAGTGAGCAGCACCTGCCCGTCGACAGATCGACTTCCACCGCCTCCCCGCTTGGTGGTCCGCTCCTCAAACGCCTTGAGTCGGCCCACTGCCTCATCAAACGCCAGAGTCTGGAGATCATAGAACTGTTCGATCCCGGCTATGACATGGATGAATTTGTCAGGCACGGTGTCGAACAGCTTCTTCACCATCGCCTTGTCCTCCAGTGTCCCACCTAAGTTGCCATATTTGACTGACATCGCCGTCAGTTTCCCGGCAAACTCATCGACAGTCTCCTCCTCCTTCATCTTCAGCGCATCAAACTCGGCCTTCAAGGTTTGTAATCGCGCGTCCTTGACACGTTCCGCGCCTACAAACCTCGCCTTCAGAGAATCCCAAACTTCCTTCCCCGTCTTCTTCTTCGCCACTTGCATCAGTAGCTCGTCTGACAAGCACTGGAAGAGATGCGCCCGCACCTTCCTATCCTTCCCCGCCTGCACCTCCGTCGCGGCTCCCGCCGAATTCCCCTCCGGCGGCTCCACCGCTTCCCACCACCCTTGCTCCTCCATGATCGCCTGCACCCGGATACTCCAGCTGGTGTAGTTCGTTGATGTCAACGTCGGAAACACCTGACGGTGCCCTCCATCGCCGCTCCCTCGACCTCCATCAGCAACCGTCAGCGACATGGCAAAGCTCTCGGTGGATCTGTGTGTTTGATCGGCTCCGATACCAAATGTTGGCTAAGATCGATCACAAACACACGAGTATAGCAGTGGCTAGCCTAAACAATCGAGCAAAAACGAGATCAAGCACAAGAACAGCAAGAACACATAGGAACCGCCACCATGGCAACAGGGTGACAGCGCCCCTTTTCGCTCTGGTTCTCCACGAGTACAGACACAGATACAAAGTGCTGGAGGCTCTACCCGAGACCTCTTACATCAGAGAATACATACCATCCTCTAACTTACACAACTTACACTGAAAAAAAAACGGCTAGACACGATACAAGATGCTCCAAAACACATTCTGCAGAACCGTCAGGTCGTGGGCGCGTTCACCGCGTACTGCTGTTCCCGCCCGCCAGGATTCTATTCAAACTCGAATTTTCTCCCGCGTCCTCCACGTCATCAGCTTCCTAAGCATGTGTTCCACGTCAACCTTGATAGGTTTACACTAACACTTACTACAGTCTAGATATGTTTGAAACAAGGTGAACATGAACATGATGACATGAGGTGTGAGCATACCGTATCATCTTTAGCTCCCAACTCTAAATTCTTTGCTTGTGATAGACTATGCAAAAGCACGGAGGAAGTGTCGTTTGGTATGCAATTTTCGCAGCTCTCGTCACCACAGTCCCCATAGTTGGACCGACTGCAATAGTCAAACTTCCCCCAGAACACAACAAGTGCTGAAATCAACAAGGGCATGCTCTCAAGTACAGGAGTTTTGCCACAGCTGATGTGTAGCTCCAGCGTAGCGAGATTGGGGGCATGAATACGGGTTCGGGAGCTCCGATTGAATACGGCACTTGTGATTTTTAGACGCTTCAAGGACTGGGATGAGATTCTTCCCGTAAGCACGAACGAGCAGCCTTGAATCTCTAGATCTTGCAACGCTGGACACCTTGAGAGGTCAAGGAAGTCACCATTGAACGCGACGCCCCGAAGCTCCAGCTTGGTCAAGTGCATGGAGGCGAGGGGAGGGTCCTGTGGCCGGAGCGGGAGCGAAGCTTGTTCATTCCCGTGGAAGCTGAGCCGGAGCACCTGGACTTTGCACTGCAGGGCGTAACTGACCCAGAGCCTGACGCGTGGAACGTCAATGGCAGTGCTGGCGACCCTGAGCTCAAATATCTCGAGAGGCTGATTTTCACGGAGGAGCAAAAGGCTGTCCACGAACTCCCGGACCTCCTCAAAGGGCACCGACGTGTTTCCGTTGGTGCCGGCGATACGCAGGACAGTGGTGGATTTCCAGAGGCGGAGCCAACGCCGGCCGAGCACGCAGGTCCGCACGGTCTGCTGCGCTGGGAGGAAGGAGAGGATCCGGTACAGAAGCTCGTCCGGGAGGGTGCCGATGCGGTCGCCGCCGCTCCCCTGAGCTGCTTGCGGCGCCCCCTTGGGCACTTTGCCCGCAGGCATTCCGCCAGGGTAGATTTGGGTTCGGTGCCAGGCGGCACAGATGAAGTGGGTTGAGGTTGCAGGTTCGCTGCTATGTGACGTAACTGGCAATTTATCACGGGCGGCTATTTACTCCACCCGTATCCGATTCGCTGCCATCTCTACCGGTTGGTGTTTAACGTGATGGGCTCAGAGCATACAGGCATTGATGGTGAAGCGCATTAGGTTGCTTTACGTTGCTGGAGGGGGCTGGCCCGTGCGCCACCGTGGGAGAGAGGGAGAGGGAGTGGGAGGGGCGCCGCCGTCTGTGACGGAGACGGAGAAGAAGGGGCGCTGCCGCCAGTGGTGGAGAGGGAGAGGAGGGGAAGACGGAGGGGGGCGCGCGTTGTGGGGAGAGGGAGGAGCGCCGCCGCTATGAGGGAGGAAGGAGAGGGAGTGAACTTGGCTGTAGGAAATTAATGAATTAAGAAAAACCCTAGAGCCTGGTTTATATATGAGCCTAGTATGGGCTTTGTCTGGGCTCCTAGTTGGGCCACTATTTTTGGAGGCGGGCCTTATAGTGTGTCCGCCTCCGAAAATGAATTAACGGAGGCGGATAGCATAAAGCGCTCGTCTCGGTTAATATCGATTAACCAAGGGGTTGTTTTGAGGCGACCGCCTTGGTTAATGTATTAATGGGGGATCGCCTCAGTTAATCATCATTAACGAAGGTGGGCGCGTTAGGTTGCCCACCTCCGTTAAGCATTAACTGAGACAGTTGTAGAGCCGGCTGCCCGGCCACCGAATAATAGAGGCGGGCAGCCGGCCCGCCCGCCTCCAAGCCCCAAAACCAAATGCCTTGGTTAAGTTTTAGTGTAGTAGTGACATTTCAATCAGCCAATGCACACCACTGGCGCGGCCTCGATGCTTGACAGCTTTTTTAGAGCTCGCGAAAAAGGCAAATGATCAATGACCTTGAGGGCGGTGCCAATGGAGCTAACATTCCATAATGGTTTCACCCAAAAGAGGCCATATTCATGGAGAAAGCATGTGAGGCAGATAATCTTACAACATGAGCTCCCTGTGATGAGCTATTTGTGGGGTGAGTTATTGCTTTACCTTTTGCAGGCCTCGACTAGACATGGTCCCAAGAGTAGACATCGCAGTCCCTCTATCACCCAATGCATGCTCTAGCGGTATCCTTTGATTTTGATTAGACGAGACCATTATTACTTCTATGGGTCACTTTACGCCCCTATGAAATGATCATTTGGTTTGACATGGATGCTTAGAGTCAATATGGAGACTGAAACAAGAACAACACATCACGTTGTTGCATTGTGAAAGCCTTGATGAACCGCTACAATATGCACCGTGCGTCTCACGATTACAATTAGCCATTGTTCTCCTTTTTGTATGTGGAAGTGGTGACCTATGTATAAGCAATGTATATATGTTTAGTTTTTTGGTATACAAGTACGTTTAGTACCTATTCTTCTTTTGTTATGTGTAAGTGGTTACCTATGTATAAGCAATGTAGGTTTAGTTTTTCTTTGACATGTAAGCAATGTTTGTTACTAAAAATTCTGACATATACATGTGATGTATGTTTAGTCGTTACCTATGTAAAGCAATGTAAGCTTGTTTGTTCCTAAAACTTGTGACATTTAGATGTGTGTTGACGGTCTCTACCGCCAAAATAAACCGATAATTTTACCTACTCAAATCATTAAAATCAAACATCATCATAGGTTTAGAGGCTTTAAACTAACGAATTCTACAAGTCTTAGTGAATATTTGCATATAGGTGAATTTAGCCATTCTACGGGCTGAAATGAGACATAACACGTGAAGTAATTTTGATGATCAGTGACAGACTCAACCGAAAAGGGCTTCAAGATAATTATCCAAGACTTACCACCAAAGATCAACGCAAAAGGTTGACATGGGGGGCTAGCCAGCCTCACCCCTAGGCCAGCCGGCCTATGGGGGGCCTATAGGGTTGAGATGACGGACTAGAGGGGGGTGAATAGTCCTTTCTAAAACTTAATTGAACCGGCTAATCAAAACTTTTGCGGAATTAAAACTATCGGTCTAGCCAAGACTACACCCTCTATCTATGTTCTCTAGCACTTTACAAAGATCCTAATTAAGCAACTAAGGTGTCGGACTAGCAAGAGCTTACCTAACCAATTCTAGGAGCAAGGTTACACAAACCTATGCCCAGTGACGGAGCTTGCATGAATGTGTAGGGGGGCCAATTCAAAGCTACACTGCTACAGTAATTATCGATAGTAGTATAGACCATTGGAATTCTATGGAAAATCTTTGTTTTTTCAAGTTCTATCTATATAGACTGCAATGAACAATTGAAATTCTGTCAAAGAAAAATGAACAATGTGCAGATTTACATACTTGTAAGCTGTGATCCACTCATCAGCAATAGCAAGCATGGTACGGGAGAGACAGGAATTAATTGCATGCATACAGCAACATGCAAACCTCCAGCTTTCATGTTATTCCGTCCACTTTTACCTCTAACGGTGTCAAACCGCGGTGAGAAAAGTCTAAAATGTCCTCGAGTCTAAACGCCAAGCACAACTTCGTCGTTCCTCTAGTGCCACCGACCCTCAGTGCTAATATACAAGGATTATAAGCTATTTGGTTTATGCCGTCGATCATTTGTGCTACCAAAGGAAAAAAACAGAAATTATGTACGTGTACATATACAAAGAAAAGAGGCAAGCTAGCATGTGCATGGGGAGTTCACGTACAGATCGAACCCTGTATCTTGTGCTTGTGCCGGAGAAGGGGGGCCAGGACCCAGTTTGGCCCCCACGTAGCTCCGTCCGTGCCTATGCCACTAGTACTTTACACACCGGGGAGCTCCTACATAACTAGTAAGCAAAAGCACAAAGCTCCTAGGCTCACTAGCAATGCTTAATAACAAGGCAACCAATGCCAAATTAGAAAGCGCAAATTACTTAGCTACACAAACTAAGCAATGTGACTAACAGGGTTACACAAACCAAATCAGTCATGCAAGAGCTACTTCTATGCTACAAAAGCAAGAAGGTAACTAGCAAGCTACAGAAGCTATCTAATTACAAGAGCAACTACACAAGCACAATATAAGTGAATGTAAATACAAGCTTGTGTTGAGGAATTGCAAACCAACGGGATGACAAGGTTGACATGATGATTTTTATCCCGAGGTTCACTTGGTTGCCACCAAACTAGTCCCCGTTGAGACAAGCTCCAAGGTTGCCGCAGTCCTCTTGCTAGTGGTGACCCGCAAGTCACACTCTGCCACGTGGAGTGCTTACCACAAGCTCTAGCACTTGACCCGGCCGGACCACTTGTCGCCCTTCGCGTCTCGCTTTACTAGAGTTGCTCTTCGCGCCTCTCGCGGGGTGAGCACAATATCCCTCACAATTGCTTCTCCGGAGCACCGCACAATCTTCTTGCGGGCTTCCACAGAGACCACCACCAAGCCGTCTAGGAGGTGACAACTTCCAAGAGTAACAAGCACCACCGGCTTGCAACTCAAACACCTAGTGCCACTCGATGCAACCTCACGATGCAATCACACTAGAATCGCTCACTCATACAATTGGATGATCACTTTCAAGCATATGTGAGTTAGAGGGCTTCCAAGCACTCCCTAAGCATGGATGCTAAGTCCCAAGGGTGCTTAGCAATAGCCAAGCCCGGCCACCACTTCTATTTATATCCCCAAGTGCTAAACTAGTCGTTGCCCCTTCACTGGGCCAAACTTGACATCACCAGACGTAGGCAGCCAGTGTCTGGTGCACCATCACAGTCCATGTATCCTCGTGCGTTCAACCTCGGCCGTAGATCTCCAACGGTCATTGCACGCGCAAACGGTTAAGAGAATGACCGGACGCAGCACAGTGCCACTCTGGATGCACCACGCCTCAGCGTCCGGTGCACAACAGAGAGCTCCTAGAGCCTCCATTTCATGATCGGACGCATCCGGTGCACTATGACTGGACGTAGGCCAGTGTCCGATCCTCCCTGTCCTCACTACGCACCACCATGTTAGCGTGACTGGATGCTGAATAGTGTTCAGCCAGAGTCTGGTCCGTAACGTCCGCTCCTCCACAGAAACTGACCGGATGCGCAGGTGCTCCCTGGCCAGCGTCCGCTCGCTCAGCTCCTTCGCGCGCGTCTCTACCTAAACTGAGTGGATGCACATGTGCCCCTGAGGCCAGTGTCCGGTCACTTCCAGGGAGTCACCACTTTTCTTTTTCTCTCAAAACCCTTACAAATGTGACAACACCACCAAGTGTACATCACCATGTGCATGTGTGTTAGCATTTTCACAATCATTTTAAAGGAGTTAACCTCTCAATTTGTCATGCCACTCGATCCTAGCAACGATGCAAAGTTAGATCACTCGAGTGGCACTAGATGACCACTATGTAAACAAGTTTGCCCTCTTAATGGTACGGTCATCTATCCTAAACCTGGTTATCAACTTCTCTACACACCTATGACCGGTGAAATGGAAATGCCCTGGGTTATACCTTTGCCTTATGCATTCCATTCCTCCATCTCCTCTAATGTCGATGCAATACATGCACCAACCAATCACCAAATGATATGATCCACTTCATATCATCACGTGATCGTATTGGTTCATCGATCTTGACCTCATTCGCTCTTCACCGTTGCCTCGGTCCATCGGCGCCAAGTCTTGCTCAAGCTTCATCGTCACACGCGATCCCTTGCTTCAAAGCCTCTGACCTGCCCTTCACACTTGCAACCGGTCCGTCGAGCTGAGCCTCATCTTGATCTTCTCCACCTTGGTCACGTGACTCCATGTCATGTCTCATATGCAATGAGCTCCTCCATCATCATATGTGTGAGCCTTTTACCAAGTTCAAGCCATCTTCACTGTCATGGCATATGTTGCTCACACACATGTATTTGTGGACTAATCACCTGTGTATCTCACATAAACACAATTAATCCACCTAATTTTATCACTCAATTACCAAAACCAAACAAGGACCTTTCAGGGCCCTATCAGGCTCCCGTTTGATGTGGAGTCTCCACCGCCTTTGAGGATTGATCTCCATCGTGCTTCCAAGTCAGTTTGAATCAAGGGACGAGATGATGTCATGACACAGATCGATGACGTGGCAATTGCTTGCCCTCTTCTCCATCTCCCCTAAAAAAGGACCCCTTGACCCTCTCTAGAGAGGCATCATTCCACTCATTCCATTCAATCCAAGAGAGGAATCGATCTATCAAGAGAAGAGAAGCTCTAGGAATTAGATACTAAAGTTTAGTTAAAGTAAGATTCAAGTAGAGTTGGGTTACTGCTCAAGATTCTGGATTTGTCTCCAGAGAATTGGTATAGCCATTGTACTCTTTATATTTCATATCTATCATGACTTTGCTCTTATTTTATATTATGTTTCTAGTGATTATGTTATTAGTTTACTCTAAGTATGTGTTTGATATTGTTATGATTGGCTTGAAGTTTATGCATAGGATCATAGAGTGCTTGACTCAGTACTTGAGTGAGTTAGGTAGCCAAATAGTGTGTAAGCGTGGTGCTTATACATTGTTTTGCCTATGGATGCACCCTACATGGCAGAACATGTGGTAGACCAAGTAGAGTGATACTACGAGGTTCTCTTTAATCCACCTCCCGTATGTAGGATTAGTAGGACCCGGTCACGAGGGAGATAGTATATTTATTGGCTATGTTACTCTTTAGAGATGTGTCCCTTATGCATAGATAGATAGTTATAATTATAAAGAGTATGTACATTGTAAATTATGACATGTGAAGTAGAAATAACTTAGGAATCTTACTCTCTCACTTGATACTTTAACTGGCTACATTATATTTATGAGCATCTATCTCTATCTTTGAATTATCACATTATTATCATATACATATCTTTTGGCTTACCCCTGTTTAGAGTAAGTGTTAGTTAGTGACTGCATCATAAGTATATATTTTGTCAATCGATCCTTTGCCAATCATTCCTCTCTGTGGTAAAAATATAAATAACAATACCTAAAATACTCCCAGGGAAATGCTACAATGGTAATCTATGCGCTTGCAGAATCCTTAATATTAAATTTGCACTCACAACCACCAACAAATGTGCATGTTTTTATGTTGGTTTGTCTCTATAGTGAGTTTAAGTTTGGAAATACATCACTCAAGGATATATGGGCATGATTGGTTCAGAGAAAAGATTGAGCCTAGCTTGTACCAGCCAGCCAGACCCCTGCCCACCAGGTTCCTCTCATGCAAGAGCAACTTTGTTCGGTTGATCATCTGGGTAGGGACAGGTTAGAGAGATGTATTGTTTAGCTGGACAGGTGAACTAGCTTTACAGAGAGAAAAGTGCCTGCAAGAACATGCGCAGCGCACACAGCAAGCTAGGCTCGCCTGAAACGAAATCAGATGTCGTTTCTCGGCAGCCAAGCTGGGTGGGCTGGTTTGCACCCGTCGGCCCAGGCTGAAGCCTCCATCCAGCTAACAATCAGCGCAGTCATGCATCCTAGGGGCCAGGTTAGGGCTCCTTCTCTCAACCAATCACGCCCTATATGAACAAGAAAATTGATTGATCTGATCACTATAACAATGATACTTGATCTCTTCTGCAGGTTGTGGCTTTTTTTAACCTGTTGGTTATTGCTTTTGCTACATAGGTTTACTGATGTTGCCAAACATGTAGGTAGGATTGAAACCTATGAACACTGTGAAGATGGACAATATTAACAATATGAGATTATATTGTTGCATCTTGAATTGATCATCATTCTTTTGGAGTAACAGATCAAGAAAATGGTGGATGATGCCTTGGTTGACGGACAGACAGAGATACATGAGGTAGTTGTGAGTCCAAAAAAATGTGATTCATCACCCCTCCGTGTCCTAACAAATTATCTTGAAGTTCCCTTACATAGTTTGTGCTTTGTTCAGTGAACAAATTTCAGAACAAGCTACACAATATTTTTCTTCCCTTTGTCTCAACAGTCACAATTCAGAATATTAGAATTTCAATTGTGGTTGGTGTTTCCAGCCACCCATAGAAATGTCATCACTTTTTTTAGATGCGGTTTGGAACATAGCTGCCTCTATAAACATAATTTTATAGAGGTGGATGACTACCCAACTGCAGGCATTTTTAGAAGCGCAGTTGGCTTCCTAACCGTCACTAAAAATCAATTTCTAGAGGGGTTGGAAATACGGCTCACCTCTAAAATTGGTGCAGCACAAAAAAAATTCATACCAAATCAACTCAAATGAAGATAACCTTTATATCAAGTTGTAGAGAGAACAAAAAGATGATGTACTCCCTCTATTTCAAATCATAAGACATTTTAGCTTTTCTGGATATGTAGCTTTTGCTATGCATTTAACTATATACTATGTCTAGTTACATAATAAAACAATGTGTTTAGAAAAGCCAAGACATCTTATAATTCGCAACGGAGGGAGTACAACTTCATAGTTGAAGACTTCTTTATTTAAATAATTTAGAGTCTCAAAATTTTGATTTAAATTCTTCGGTTTTCTACATTTATTTATTCATATTTATTTTTCAAATGAACATGGATGAGAGACACCCTAAACCAAAGTTGTAATTCTTGATTAGATTAAAAAAATTCACCTCCAACTTTTTTCATTTGAAACTATTTAGGAACCAAAATAAATTCATGAAAGTTAATGTTGCAGGTTTGTATCCAATGCTCAGTCTTGATTGACTGTGTGGCGCAGTACTAAGGCGGCCTCACTAGAGGCTTGAGGTCTTGAGTTTGATCCCTATGCTCACACACATATTTCTCATGAAAAAACGCATGACTATAGTGACTGCCACACGTTGTCACAGTAGTTCCCTAGTGTGGGTTTCTTCCGAGATTAAACTTTTTGGCTACTTTTTACGGCCATTCATTTTCTAGAAAATGATTTCTAGAGACGGTCCATATAACAAAATTGCATCTAGAAACCCATTTCTAGTGCGGTCCGAAATTGGTCCGCTTCTAAAAAATAATTTCTAGTGGCGGCTAGATACTAGCCTCTAGAAATCGGTAATTTCTAGAGACACGTGACCATAGGTGGTTTTCTCATATGCCTCAAGAAATAAATTATGGCCGCCTCTAAAAGTTGTCTTTGTAGTAGTGAAATTACAAATTAGAGACAACTAGCAAACATGCCTGTGCGTTGTAACGAGATTTATATCTTGTGTCATTTATTCTAATCCGCTTCCGTAAGTTGGTTGAACATATGCTATCCATCTTGCATGAGTATGGCTTACGAGTTCGAGACAATTTAGTGGACTTATCCAACTCTGCTTCACAGTGCACACCGGACGGAGCCCGTAGCCTAACTTGGAACTCCCGCGGGCCGACACCATTATCTGCGCCAAAGCCCAACTCGAAACTCCCACAGGCCTGACACCATTATCTGCGTCGGAGCCCAACTCGAACCTGCCAGGGTCCCGACACCATTATCTGCGCCGTGGCTACGCGCGCTCTCACCAAACAGGCCTGTTTGGCAAGGCTCTAGCTCCACCGAAAACAACTTTGACTCTTTGCTCCTTTGAAGGAGCATTTTCTATGGTGAAGCAGAAGTCTTTCTGAAAAACATTTGGCAAAATAGCTTCTTTGGCTATTGAAAAGGAGAAAATGTCATTAATACCCCCTTCTTATATATATATATATATATATATCTTTTTCCCTTTTCTTTCTAAACTTTTTCCTCTCTATTTCTCTACCTTATCCTTAAGGCATATTTAACCCACACACAGGGGGTTGTCCGCAAGCTCTTGGAATCTACAGGCTGTCTATTTGACTGCCTATAAATTGTTTAATACCCCTATCTAGTCATGATCGAGTATAAATATTATTCTTAAATACCATTGTGTGGCTAGTTGATCACATAAACATTTCTAAACACATGCAACATGATCATATAGACAAAATATAAGCTAGATAGTAACATGGGCCCTGTTCACTTATGCTGAAAAACAAGCTGAAACACTGTTCTGGCTGATTTTTTATGAGAGAAAAATACTGTTTCAGCTGAAAAAATAAGCTAAAAAGTACTGATTATAAGCCGGCTGAACAGGACCATGATGTATCCAGCAATTTGACATGACCAATATTTAACTCATATCATTTAATAAAAGAGAAAAAGGCAGCATGCAACAACTTGTGTCAGCCTCCTACACCTCATATTTTAAGATTTTCAAACAAGTCACACATTTGTTTTCTTACTCTCTTACATATGGGACCCATTGTCCATGATCTCAGTCCATCGCCGGTTCCAGTGACCCCTGTCCTTATCCCTTTGTTCCTCCCGTGGCTTCTCTATTATCTGCTTGCTGTGTGGTAGCCAGGCCTCGAAGTTCGCAAGTGCTGGCAAGCATCCTCGTTCCTCTTTGCTTCTTGACCAAAATCCAAAAACCATGTCAGCCTCTCTCGAATCAGCGAGCAGAAAGGCCCGGCAGTCGCACAGGCGGCTGGCAGCTGCTCGCACACGGCAGCCAGGCGATGGCTCGCGCGGGACGCCAGGAGTGCTCGGCGATGGCTCGCACACGGTGGCCCCGTGGTGGCTCGCGCAGAGCGCCCAGCGGCGGCATGTGCAGGGCGGCCGACAACGGCTCGCACGCGGCGGCCTGACGGTGGCAGGCTTGCAGCTGCTCGGACGCGGCAGCCCGGCGGTGGCTCGGCAGGGCGCCAGGCGTGCTCCGGTCCGACGCGGACGAGGTCCCCGCAGCGTCAAGCAGTTGGCCAAGCTCGACGCCTCCGCGTGGTCGTCTATTAGGGAATCTAGTGTTTTGTAATTTGGTCTCCGCTCATATTTGATTTGTGCCCACCTTCATGCTTCCTTGATTTATGACTCAGTATGTTTCTATTCGATTTGGTCTAGTTGTCCATGGTGGTTTCGATTTGGTCTCAATCTAGTTGTCTGTGGTGGTTTGGATTTGTTCAGTTTGATTAGATCTGTGCTCTTGTTTTGATCTCGATCTGTTGTAGGGTGTCCTCAATTTGGTTCTCTTGCATCTGGTGGGTGTAGATTTGATTTTCCTTATGACTTTGTTTGGGCATCCGACTGTTGGATTCCCGTGTTGAGAACGATTTGGACTTCGGCAGGTCTGTGGACTCCAGTAGACGGATGTCGTGCTGTGTTGGATTCAGATACAATTTGTTTTGTTCTTTTCCTTTTTTTGCAATGGCTATTGTACTTCCCGGAGAAAATCTGGTTGATTTCGGAGTGGAGATTGTTATAGAGTGGGGAGAGGCCAGACGAAAAATTTGACCAGACGAGGCTGAAGTTTTGGCGTTTTAGCTGGACGCCTCAAATTTTGTTGACGGGCTAGAATAAAGGCGGCAGACAAAAATTTTAAGGCAGAAACAAAAAGAGTGCAGAAATTTTCACGATTTATTATTAGGTATAGATACTATCAGTCTATGCCATCATAGGAAGACAAATGCTTTACCCTAGATCCAATAAGAAGTCGCTACATAAGTTCTCTTTCTATGAAACTTAAATACATGAAGACCTGAGCATTTTTCGGGCTGGGCCAAAAAAAAGCCCGGTTTTTTCAGGCAAAAAAATCCTGCCCATGACCGCCCACTGGGCCACCCATGCGTTTTACACTACAAAATAGCTAAAATAGTACTTCGGCCCGAGTTCAGGCTAAGATTTTTTTGGGCAACAAGATCTGTGCCTAGGCCTGTCAAGTAAGGTTCGTGGGCGGGCCAAAACCCATCGGGCTCGGGCCGGGCTCAATTTGCTCAGGTATAAATACATGGTCCTACCATACACATTATCATCTGCTGTGTTCATAGCCAGTTCTGTGTGCTCATTAGCCATGGCTTGTGCTTTGTTTTTTGTGACCTTTACCTTCCTAGATTAGCTAGTTTAGTTGATAGGATTGGTTCTAGGATACAAGACTCTTAAGTTAGCACTACTACACGAATGATTTTAGGAGGCAGTGCCCAAACATTAATTGAGGCGGTCACAAAATCCAACCGCCTTCTAAAATGCCTAAGGATTTACGAAGGTGGTCGTCTTCATTTACGGAGGCGGTCGCAATTAACCGTCTCACAAAATGCATTTACCGAGGCGGGCATTTTATTTATAGAGACGGTTAAAAATGTCCGCCTCGTTAAATCGATTTAAAGAGGTAGTTAAAAATGTCTGCTTCGGTAAATCGATTTACGGAGGCGGTCAAAAATATCCACCTCGGTAAATCATTTACTGAGGGGTGCATTTATAAGGCGTCCGCCTCCATAAATCAGGCCCAGCCCACTAATCTACGGCAGCCCACTACTATGCTAGTGTGTATATATGTGAGTGTTAGGGTATGGTTTTCCAACTAGTGGTTTTATTTGATCCCTACGATTTGATTTTAGTTAGCCACCCCCCCTTGGGTGCTCATGGGAACCTTTCACAAGGTCTACAGTAGGCTATGGATAGTAGTCTAATACACATCACATTGATTGGTGTTCATTGATGAACCATAGGCTATGGAGGTCCTATGGTTGAACTCTCTATTTTCTAACAAACATGCCCTAAGATACTTCTTCCATTTAGAAATGATAAGTATATTTTGATTTTGATTAGGGTAAAGTTGAAGTTTTACAAAGTTCATCAATAATTAGTCAAATTATATGCAAGTTTAGGACTTAAAACTTGCATCAATAGATTTGTGTTCATAGTGTCTATAAGATGATATTGATTTTTAAGCAATTGAATACATATTGTAAGAGAAATTAAGGGTCAAAATCTACTTTGTTTGAGCTTTCCCTGATCAAATTACACTTATCATTTCTAAATGGAGAGAGTACTTTATAGACAAGCGTAAAATCATTTAACATAATCTTTTTCCAAGAAAATTCCTTGCATCTAGCATTATTCCTGCAATTGTTGGCAATACAATCTCTCCAAATACTGATTACAAGAAATGGTGCCTGTTAGAATACATGTCGTGGAGGTTATAACAATATACAAGACTTCTCACATATATTTTAAAAATATCGTAGGTAGTGAGCATATACAGTTCATCAATGAACCATACATGTCCAAGATGCAAAAACTTAACTTTCAGTAAACACTACTCCAAATCACATAATGGAAGTTACAATATAGAACTTATTGTCAAGTCAAGTTATCAAAATCATAAGACACCCTATATAGATTGAATTCATACTAGTTCAAATTTCATTAGGCATTGACTTTCCTTTGGGGATAACTGGCACTTGGAAGTCCAGTGACAAGTTTCCATGCATGGAAACAGGGATGAGAAAATGTGTAAGTGGCTCTGCAAGAGTAGGATCACGTGAAAAGCTGAACATAGACCTTCGAACTTAACTAGCTGTTCAGGTTTCCAATTTATATGCTTTGGGAGATCAATGCCATTCTATCCTTTATCTAACCATATCCATGGGAAGAAAATAACCATTCCACACACATAAGCTGGGGTTTAAGGAAGTAGACCCTAGGGAAATAACCATAACCTCAAGATTTTTAGAACACCCTCCCTCTCCCAAACAGGCCCTGACATGTGGTGTGAGCTTATCTTTCTCCCAGACACCAAACCGAGTGCATCTTGCCTTCTTCGGTATGAGCATCCAACAAATGCAATGTAAATACACAACCAATTTCAAAGTATTAGTCCATATATATGTGAATCATAACAAATGCCATGTTAGACTTCATTTAAATCAAACTGGGCATAAGTCATGTAAAAAATTCCTTGGATTATCATCTCTAAAAAGTTTGTTCAAGAGGTCAAAGTCTACTTTTGGTTTCCTAGTTGAAACAAATAAGGTTGAAGTCCCCAAAATTCTCCACAAATCTTTATTTTCAAGTTACAAATTACAACTTCAAACTTATGGAAATGAAATGTCAAACTACATTTTCTAATAATAAACAAATTACTTTTAGGGAGAAGATCTAAGGAGAGTACATTAGATCATTAGGAGAACAGTCAACAAGTTTAATGTACCAAAGAAAGGTAGAACACTGTCCTTGGCACATAAACAGGAGACATATACAAAACCGAATATAGCACAGTATACAAGGCCTATCTTAATGGCCTAAACAGCTCATACTAATTCCGATTAAGTTGTAGTCCTAGATTATTACAAGCAGAAGCAACATGAAAAGTTCACATACAAAAAACAGAATCCTTGCCAGAGCAAATTCAACCTTCCATTTCTTGATGCAATTAAGAGGTAGTAGATACATCTTCTACCAAAGTCTCTTCTTCGTCAAAATTGAAATCTATGCAAATATGAAAAGCACAATAAGTTCATACACAAGTAACAGGGGTGACATATGAGAAACAAGGGATTTGAGTCACTTGGCAAGAAAACTTGAAATGAATATGTAGAGCTTGAGGCATAACAATTTAACTTATCGAAAGTGCAGCGTGACGTAAGGGAAAAAAACTGATTTAGGCAAACAATTTATATTGACCAAGATCTCAACATGTTGGGATGAACATGTCGCCGATTGAGAACTAAGCAACACATCAGTAATTCAGAAATACACAAGTTGTAATTTTGTGCTCACTTTTTTTAAGCTACACTATTAGTACACGTGCATGCACAGATTTGTAGATAATATTTGTAGAAACATTAAAAGCATTTTTAGACAATTTTTTATTTCTTATTTGATAATTTCCTAACAAACTCAGGATATTCTTCTTTAGCTTGTTTTAGTTTCAAATATGATCAGAGACTGCAGGACTGTAGGAAGCAAAACCTATGTTAAGTGTTTGCAGGAAGTTATAAACTTTCAGAACTCCCTCGTCAGCCACTTCAAATTTGACTTCAACAATCTTAAGGTTTTCTGATATTGCAGCAGATCCCTCCATCTGACTGTAGCTTCCAATAATTTCAAACTTATGTTCAGGTCCCTATGGTAAAATCATTTCATCAAGATAAATAGATGAAACAAAATACTGTAAGCAGCAGTTGCCATGTAGAAAATATATGTACCTTGGAAAAAATTTGAAGAGTGAGCTTCTCTAGAACTGGTGAATGTTCAAGAAGACAAGCTAGTTCACGGAAGTCAGGAGGCACACACCAATATTCATTTAGTAACAAAGTCTTTAGCATTCTGAACATGGGGCACCATTTCACGTCTCGTTTGAAAATGAACTGGAGAAAGTACAAACAAAAAAAGATGTCAGGCAATCTTTAAAGTGAACATAATGATTTAAGAATCGTTTATAAAAAAAAATGATTTAAGAATCCAGCTAGTGCAAAACACAAATGTCATCAGTGTCCTACAACGGATATAGCTGTTACAACAGAATTGAGTCATTGACATGTAATATAAAGGAGTTAAACACTAAAATTTAAGTATACCATTTGGGATTCATCTGTCAAGACCAAACTCTTAGCTTCTGATAAACCATTCAGAAGCACAGATTTGTTCTTTTTGGCGACATTGGCAGTGCTACCATTGAAATTATCAACTTCCAGGCCGTAACACCCTTGACAGTGCTCATCATCACAATCCCCAGATTCAGAATTATAGCACTGGTCCGAAGACATACAATCAGTGCCAAATCTGACAACTGCCACTGCTAACAATGGCATGCTTCTAAGCACAGGAGTCCTGAACCATGGGTCCTCCAGATGCAGTGAAACAGTACTTGGGACATCAATTATAGTGCGGATTTGCTTATTGAAGTTGGAATCGATGATAGTCAGGTGCTTCACAGACTTAGACGAGATCCTCTTAGCATGGACAAAGTTACCATTGTCGATATATAGATCTTCCAGTGCCGGACAGCCTGATAAATCAAGAAAGCTATCATTCAATCCTGTGTCGTTCAGCTCTAGCCTTCGAAGGTGCCTGGAGACAAGAGGCAGGTTGTCGACATGAAAATGAAGGCCCCTGGGATCCTCCTCCCGGGTGATACTGAGCTCGAGCCGCCGGACTTGACACCGGACGACATGCCGGATCCAGAGGTTGACGTGGGCCACGTCCGCGTCGTCGCGCACATCGAACATGAACTCGCAACTGTCGAGCGGTGCGCCGCCACGGAGGAGGAGCAGGTGGTCCACGAACTCCCGGAGCTCCCCCGAGGACACCAGGTCTTCCGGTAAGTGTATCGGCTCGGGCGCATTGGCGGCGGTGATGCGCAGGCCCGCCGCGCCCTCCCAGAGTCGGCGCCAGCGCCGAGCCAGGACACACGTCCGCACGGCCGGCTGCGCCGGGAGGAAGGAGAGGATGTGCTGCAGGACCTCGTCCGGGAGGGCGGCGAAGGCGTCACCCGCGGCGGCGCCGGCCGTACTGGTCGGTTTCTTGGCCGCTGGCCCCTCAGACATTCCGTCGAACAGGCGGTGGGCGGCGGCGCTCTGTGGGACAAAGAAGTTACAGTATACAAGATAAGTCGTGAACAGGCAGCGGCGATGCGGAGGAAACAATGGAGATCTCGCGGAGGGTACCACCTCAGCTTCCTTTGGAAGCCGGCAGCAGGTTCACCAGCGGCGACGAGTGGCGGAGACAGGAGGCCGCAAGAGCCAAGAGGCCGAGGGAGGCGAAGGAGCCGAAGAGGTTGGAACGGAATCTGTCGGGGGCAGACAAATGGACACTGCACCTCACGGCACCTGACAGGCATCGATGAATGGTGGGCCCATCAGCGGACCCGCACGACCCCACGTGGCGACACCAGATTGGCAAACAGTATATAAACAGTAATCGAAATGCTCTCAGCGAATGGAACCTACACGCTATGAAGTTTCATGCATATTCATATTCATATGCATATTCATATTCATATTCATATTCAGTCCACTTCTGTAGCAACTAAAAATGTTACTATGAGATTGGATACCAGCGGCTACTCGCTTCCAAAAAAAGAAGTCACCTACTCCTTCCATTAAAAAAAAATGTTACTATGAGATTCGTGCTATCAAAATTTCTTAGATTTACCTAGGTTATAGAAAATATTAGCAACATTTATATCTTCAAATAAGTTTATTATGAAGAATATATCCAATGGTTTATCTAATGATATTAATTGTATATCATAAATATTCATATTTATTATATATATTTATTCAAAGTTAAAAACATTTTGACTTCCAAGAAGTGAGAATGATACACTTTGTCGAACAGTGGGAGCAGAGTTTTGCACACGTTTAATTTTTTAAAGTTTGGCTAGCTTTGTATTCCCTTGGCGTTCTAGATTATGAGTCATTCTAGGGTTTTTAGATGTATGCATTTTATTACGTATCTAAACACGATACTATGTATCAAGATGTGTAGCAATAGCTATGCAAAAATGTCAAAACAATTTACTATTTGGAACAGAGAGAGTAGAAAATATTAGCAATATTTATATATCTAAATAAATTTATTATGAAAATATATTCAACGATTAATCTAATGGTATTAGTTATGCATTATTTATTGCTTTGGGAACTAGAACCGTATATGTTTCAATGATATATAGTATATTAATGCTGAAACCACTAATTAATGGCAGGTAGCCACAAGTTACATAGGAATGATTTAATAAAGATTTTGGTGAAAAATGCTCTTCAACATCCTCTATTCTGGATTTCATGCTAGCCGAAGGTGGAGAGCAGAGCTAGCTCTTTAGAATACGCACAAGATATAGATAAAATGTTGAAGGGTGAAAATATAGAGAATGATTTTTTTTTCCAAATGACTCTTCAAATAAGAATTTGGAGAGTGAATTTAAAAAAAGGTCTCTTAGAAATGCTATTATCACAAAATTGTGGCATAGCAGCTGGGTAAAGGGCCGTGGCTTCTCCTTAGGACCCTTGCGTCACATCTCTATAGCCTGGTCAAGAGAAAAAATAGATTAGTCCACCAAGAGTTGCAAAATGGTACATGGATGATGGATCAAATCTTTAATAGAAGGAATTATCTTCTTATAGATTGATCTACAAGTAGTTCATCTTCAGCTCAAGGTTGAGGACATCATCAGATGGCGTTGGCTACCCAATGGCAGTGGCGGAGCGTGAATCAAAACACATAGAGGGGGGCAATTTTCTAACTGTGAACCGAAGTTTTTGAATGAGTGGTAGAGAAATACAAATAAGCCTTAAGAAATACTAATAGCCAATGGTGGTGGTTTATTTCCTTCACCAGTCTAGTTCTCATTCTAGTTGAAAGAAGAAGACATTCAGGAAGGGTCATACATTATATATGACTTGTTTGTTGGCAAAATCGATTACAATGTTTGTGGAAAGAGGGGCCGGGCCCTCTATGGCCCCAACATGCACCGCCACTGAGGAGTATTTAACCAAATCATCAGATGGAATCCAAGCCGACTCCTTCGAGCATTTCAGATGTAAATTGATTTGGATGACAGAAGTAGAGAACAAGTGCAAACTCTTTGCATGGACTTCAATTCAAGACAAGATTTTAATGGTGGACAGTTAGAGAGGCTGGCCGCGTCAAAATTTCTTTTGCTATTCCTCAAAAGAAAAAAATTGTGATCTGTGTCACTGGTAGCAGGAAACTGAGCTGCATCTATTTCTTTCTTGCTCCTTTGCAGTGAATGACTCAAAGCGTGTCCTACAATAGAAATTTTAAGCATATAGCAAACACTAAGCCTTCTTCTTATAAGTTCACTAGGTTCGTACCCGTGCGTTGCTACGGGACAGTTAAACTTTTTTTTACTAAAAACACATGGATCGCACGATAAGATAACAATACTGTAAAATTAAATATCAACGTTACATTTAATCCAAAAATCAAAGTTCGTGTAATTAATAGTCACGGAGAGCGCGACATCGCAGGCTCACAAACTCTACTGTGTAGATCTTTTTGTGATGTGGCTAAGATAATATTTTATAATGGCAGAAAGAAATCTCATCTGTAGGAACACAGATAATGTTACCCATCTTTGTTATCTGCAATGTTTTTTTCACGGATGAATTTCCATTTGAAGATATCCTCATTCCATCCAGGACTGTACATTCACTACGGCCACGTACTGCAAGTTAAATATAAGAGTTTGTTTGGCATACATCAGCATTGGTGTGCCTTTACACCACTTTTCAACAGGTCTAGAGTCAATCACGATAAACGTCTTCTTGTGTAGGAAGAAAACATACCTGTTCGTTTCACTGAAATTTGGCATATGCTAATACTTATGCTGATTTGCTGTGAGAGGGCTGTTCGTTCGTTGAAGAGAGGGATATCGAGAGTCAGGATTAGTATAATTTGCCTATTTTATATAATTAGAAGACCAAACTACACATAACCCACAATCACACGTACATTATCCTTAGCAAGCACTTCAGTTGTTCAGCAGCGGCCACCAGTGAGGGCGAAGGGACACGGGAGTAGAGTCCACTCCCACCACAACCAAATGCACAGTGGTGCTCTCGATTTAGTCCTTTCTTCTTCCACTCCGCTCTTCCCCCTTGGCACGGACGCACGTGTGCTCATCGGATTCAGTCGTGTGCCAGCGAGAACTGGGCCGCTGCAGACGGGAAAACATAATACCACGATAACATATGTATAAGCGTGTTATACTGTTAGTAAAAAAGATATTACAATCGTGATGTTTGGACATTGATTATACTGTTGTACATATGTACGAACGTATGTTATACTGTTAGGTTTCATACAAAAATGATGATTTTACCCTCTGAGTAACAGTAAAATTTTGCTATATTTCATTATGTCATTGCATGATATTTTCATCCATTCCACTTGATATCATTGTTTTGAATATTTATTCATTCCAAATCTCCCACCGAGAGTATATATATATATATATATATATATATATATATATATATATATATATATATATATATATATATATATATATATATATAAGAAAAGAATGAATAAAAATACATGGATAACACATTATGTTTACATAGACAACAAGCCAGCCATTTAATTGGTCACTGGATACACATGGATGACATATATTTTAGTGAGCTGCTCATTAAATCAAGGCTACACTCGGGTGCTCCTGATATTAGTATCATCATCCAAGTTTTGTGTCGTGAAACATCACGACACCACTTTTGCTGCACGTAGTAATGAGAACACACTACAGTTAGGGGCGAGAACAAGAATGAACAGAGGCAAGAAAGCTTGCTTTGTACCTTAGGAGCCTCCCAAAAAAAGCAAAAAACGGGGGATGTTTAAGTATCAGTAAGTCCAATACCTAGTACCAATATGAATAAGAGCAAAAATCACAGGAAAAGATAAGCATCAATTACCTTTTGTTATTGTCGATAGGCATCGCGGCCAGTAAACTATTGCTCATTTTTTGAAACATAAACCTGTAGAAAAAGTTCAACGAAGCAAAATTATGATTGAATATGTTTTCTTCAAGAGGATAAAAGAATAATCATAAAAAACATTGAAATGCAACTAATATGCATCCATACGGACAAGTTATATAATTCTTACTACACACGGTTGACGGTCTTCACACCATGCTCTCAAGGGCCGCGACGCTGTCCTTGACCATGCTCGGCCTGTGCGAGTGCAGCACGTAGGCGCACGACGCCACCGCCTCGCCTACCGTCAGGAAGATCCACTCGTGGCCGGTCTACTCCAGCACCTTGGAACTATCCAGCTTCTTCATGATCTCTATCCAGCTTCTTCATGATCTCGCTGCCTGGGTTCGCCAACACTATCTTAATGAAAGACACACGGAAGAGCACTACTGAATCAGCCAGGGTTCATGCATGCGGCATGATATGACATTTCAGAACAGTGGCGAATCCAGCCCGAGAAATGACCTAGGGCGGACTCATACTCTAAAATTTTGGCTCCCAACGTTAACTTGTATGTTTTGAGCAAAAATGGTAGAACAACCACCAAGAATAAAGATGTTACCTTGTAATAATGTACTAATTATTAATGATAGATGTTTCAATAGACAAATGAAGTACACAACCTATCATTTTTATAGATAAGTCAATTAGAAAATGACATTAATCATAAAAGCATTGAAGAACGTAAAAAAAGACATCTAGACATACCTTTTATAAAACACTAACAACACCGGGCCGTTTTTTGAGGTGGTAAAATCTATCTTCCGGTCTTTCAAAGATCGGAAAGTCCTCTTAATTTGCTCCCCCATCCATCACCAAAATCACCAAACCACCAAAATTCAAAATCCCAGCAGTAGCAGCCTGCAAGCAGAGGCTTGGCTGGAGCCTGACTACCTGAAGGTCGGCCGGCTGGGGCCTGGGGGAGAGGCGGCGCAGCCACCTGGGTCCTGGGAGCTGGCTGCTCGCTGCTGGCCGGCGCCGAGCGGCAGCGGCACCGGCTGGGGCGGCTGGGTGGGGGTGCTGCGCGGGGCTGGATCTGCCAGCGACTGGAGCGGGCACGCTGCGCGCGGAGGCAGCGAGATGGTGCAGTGGAGGCGGACAGTGGCGAGCCGTGAGCCTGGAGGAGCGGAGAGCGGAGCCATGAGCGGGCACGCCATGCGCGGAGGCAGCGAGGCGGCACAGTAGAGGCGGACAGCGACGAGCTGTGAGCCTGGAGGAGCGGAGAGCGGAGCCATGGAGGCGACGAGCGGAGTGGGGAGTCTCACAGCCGAGCGAGTGGCGCATGGCGCACCCTAAACTGGCCGCCTGAACTGCTGCTGGGCCTGGGCTGGGCCAATGTGAGTGTGATCACGGCCCATGACGCATGACGCCGCCCTCGCGGAAAGAAAAAACGTTGTGCCGCACGCCGCAAGTCCGCCGTCTTCGCCTCTTCTACTCGGACTCCGGCAACCTACAGGGAGTGGGGATATGGTGCTCGGCCAAGGGGACCTAGGGCGGCCGCCCTAGCTCGCCCTATTGGTGGCTCCGCCTCTGTTTCCGAACTGTGCTGGAGTTGACAACAAATAAAGGACTGAATCAGCGCTGGATGGATGGGAGTGTGTGATTGGTTCTGCTCTTACCTGCGGCCAGCATGCTCGTCCCGCCCTTGTCGATGCTACTGACCGCTGCTGCATGAAGAACATACAGATCAAGTTTCTGATGCAGATCGGTCAAGTTTCAAAGTTGAGAGAAAACCATGCAACTGATTACTCACCACCCATGTCGAGGACAACGTACTGCACGCCCATCTCGTCCTCGCCATCCCTCCATCAAGTTCGAATCCGTTGATCAAGTTGACTGCGTTGCTTATCTCTCTCGCAGGTAGCTGGCGTTGGCGAAGTAGATGGGCGTGCCTATGCGCAGCACGAGCACGCCGGGCACCGTCTGCGTGGCGACGTACTGGTCCATCCTCTGGTAGACCATGGAGTTGGGATGTTGCCGAGCTGAGCACCGTCGTTCGGGGCCGCGTGATGAACAGCAAGGCGTGAAGGGCGTAGATGGAGACGGCGACAACCTGCCCGATCTTGACGATGCCAAAGACGACACCCAGGTAGGTGCCGATGCAGAAGTAGAAGTCCACCTTGTCGATCTGCCACGGGTGGAGCACGACATGGTAGTCGATCAGCCGCAGCATCGCGGAGATGATGATCACCGACAGCACCACCAACGGGGTGTAGTGAACAGTGGGGTCAGGAGCAGTAGCGTTACAATCACCGACAGCGACATGACCACGTTCAACATAGCTGCCTTGCACCCGGCGTTGTAGTTCACGGCGGACCGTGAGAAGGGGCCAGTGGTGAGGTAGCAGGGCGTGAAGGAGTCGAGGATGTTCATTGTCCCGATGGTGATCATCTCTCCTCCTTTACGGGCTACGGCAATGCCTTCCTGTATTTGGCCTGGTGAGTGGCGATCCCTGGAGGCTTGGCAGGATGTTGGGGAGGAAACGAAGTTTATCACGCGCGCGTGGTGGGCAATCAGGTTTCCCCTAATTTCCAATTTCCTTTTCTCTTCCCTCACGTATTCTGTTCCCTTATTTTCCAATACCTTCCCATTTCATCTTCTCTGCCGTAATCTCTTTCCTTTTTTTCCGTGTGTCGCCGGTGGGTTGTGGAAATTATTTTGCATTCGTTAGACAGAATCGGCTAAATCTTTTTGATCGGTGATTTCCTTTTGCTCGGCAACTGCGTTGATTGTGCGGAGCCGAGGCCGGGGGGAGCGCGGGCGGGCGGGCGCATATTGTTGTGACAGGCAAAGCGAAGCGAGATTGCATGGGGTGTTGTTTTGTTTTGTTTTGCATGTCCTGAAATTCTGGTGACTGAAGATCTGGTTTTTTTTGGAAAGGGAAATCAGAGGAAGGGGTGGGAACGTGGGATCGCACGGCCAGGGGAGTGTGGGCGACGCGTTTTATTTCCACAGGTGAAACGAAGGTGAGGCGAAGGAAATTGTCGCACCATTCCGTTGTCTTACTTTTGTTCTTTTTAGTTGTAGGAGATTGTAGAATGGTGGAAGACCGCAACAAAGCAAGTTTTCAAAGAGCAACATCAGGATTTCAATGGGGTTTCCATGTACAAAGACAAACAATATCCTAGACTCCAAGAAATGAGGGAGATTAGAGCAACTCCACCGGATTGAGAAAAATAATTCTCTTTTCCTAAATACTGTTATATAGAGAAATAAGGTTAAAAAATACTGCTCGAGCAAATCCTTTCGCAATCCTCTTTCTCTATATTTTTCTCAATCCCTTAAAACCTACCCCCAATTCCTCGAAGAAAGGGGAAGTGACATAGATTTTTCTCAATCCCCTTTCCTTCTTCTTTCACTAACGTGCCGGGACCACTGCCATCGTTGCTTTGTGCGAGCTTGCGGTTAGCCACCATGTCGTCGCCACCAACAGGCAACCCGTGCTAGCCACCGCGCCTAGGCTATTGGGGCTCAGGCGAGCGCCGCGCAGGCTCTGCCGCGCCACCCCTCCAGCTAGACGAGAGCTCAAGCGGCTAGGCCACGGTGCCATCGCTCCATGCAGATGAGCGGCCGCCGTACCGCCGCGTTGAACAGATGGGAGAGAAGAGAAATGAGAGAAAATATATTCTTTACCAACTGACATATAGGTCCCACTCCCCATGTATAAAGAGGATTAGGAATTCTCAATCTTTTTTTAGACGAATTAGGAATTCTCAATCTGACGTAGCGCATGTCCCATATATCTTAGAACGATATTTTCTCAGTCCCCTGATCCCCTCTCCCCTGATATAGGGAGTTGAGTTTTCTCATTCTACCAGTGGAGTCAGTGACGAGCGCAACGCTTCCCACGACGAGGATCGATCTATTCGATGACGCCTCTGAAGAGCCGCCCCAAGGAAGACGAAGAAGACCTCACGGCGGCGGTTCACTAGTGAAGTGTTGGTACTATTTGCAATGGACTATGGGTTGGTACAAATATTTGCCTATACAGTTATAATGTTGTTTGGGATATAGATTAGTAAAGAGGACAAACCTTCGGTTAATATAGGCTTGCCTCTGGCGCACTCCGGAAATGAAAAAGACCCATTTGCGGGAAACTGAAAACAAAAAAGGCCTGTTCGTGGCAAAATTGTTAGGCCCAAATACCACCCTCTCCAAACCCTAACTCTTCGTCACTTTCCCCTCAAAAAAAGAACTCTTCGTCACTTTAGTAAACAAATATAGAGACGAGACGAGCGCAACACATCCCACGACGGGGGTCGATCTATTCGATCGATGCGCCACTAACGAGACGCCCCAAGGAAGACGAAGACCTCGCGGCGGCGACTCCGGTGATCGCCCTCGCGGATCGGCTCAGCGCGCTTCCCAGCGACGTCCTCCCGCAGATCCTCTCCTTCCTGCCTGCGCACGAGGCTGTGCGCACGTGCGTGCTCGCCCGGACCTGGCGCAACCTCTGGAAGGAGAAGCGCATCTTCCCTAGACGCCTGCTCATCACGGCCGCCGCCGAAGACCCGGCCGTGCAGGAGGACGTCCCGGGCTTCGTGGACCGCCTGCTTGACCTCCGCCTCCGCGAGATCAAGGATTCAAGGACGCACCCCTGGAGAGCTGCGAGATCAAGTTCGGTTGGTACTTTGACGGGGAGATTATTCCCAGCTTGAGCCGCTGGATCCGCCGCGCCCTCGAATGCCAAATCCAGGTGCTCCGGGTGCACATGTGGCATGACCTCTACAATGGCTACCCCTACTTCCCCTATGATTTTTTGACAAGCAGCAAGCCCTTGGCATCCCAGAACTTGACAAGGCTTGAGCTCGCCGGCATACTGTTCAACGAAATGGATGGCGGCAAGCCCGACTTCTCAAGCTGCCCTGCTCTCGAAGACATGGAGTTCGTCGATTGCCTATTGAATGCTGTGATGACCTCCCCATCGCTTAAACGCCTGACCTTCAGACGCTGCAAGTTCTTCGACTGCTGTCGTATTCGTGTTCCACGCCTCGTGTCCCTGTGGCTAGAGGCCCTGACCGGGAGAGGCCCCCAGCTTGAGAGCATGCCGGAGTTGGTACTGGCATATGTCTACATTAGTCATTATTATGATGGTTCTGATAATGAGTACAGCTCCTCAGATCCTGGTGTTACCGATGATGATTCTGCATTGGATTCGGGTGATGACGCTGGAGCAGATACAGAAAACGGTGTGTTTCTTGCCTCAGGTACTGAGCATGACGTTGAAGAGGATACAGAAAAGAGTGTTCTTCTTGGAGGTTTATCGGAAGCAAGGAATTTGACATTGATATCAGAGGACAATACGGTACAACTTCTCTGCTTGTTTCCCATATTCATATTGTTGACTGTATTCAGAGAAACATTTGCGTGTTTGGTTTCCTGGTTCCAAACGAACCTGGTTCGTGGGGTGCAGACTCATTGCGTTTGGTTGGCCGGAGGAGCACTAGACACTACCGGAGCCAGCTGCTTTGCCGAGGGCCCCAGGCTCTCGGCAAAGTCTCTAAGGCTCTCGACAAAGCCTTTGTCGAGCGCAGCTCTCGGCAAAGCGCCTTCGGCGAAAATCCGATCAGCAAAGGCTTCTTTGCCGAGAAGGGTCTGGCTGGCCGCATGCAAGAAGGGTCACCGGGCCTAGCTCGGGGGAAACTAATCTCGTTTCTGTTTCTGGTCAGGCTCGCACGAGCATCTAAGCGCACGCCTCGTGATTCGATCGAGAGAGAGTTAGCGTATCTATGTGTGTGCAAGCAGCCAACCAAACAAAAACCACATGCGGCTAGGCTCTGCTCAACCAGGCGTCCAAACGAACTGCAAGTGTGTCACCATAGCCGGAGCGAAAGGAGCCTGCACCCTTATATGCGAGCCAGCCGTGTTGGTACCCAAACCAAACACGCCCATAGCAGTGGGGCGCCTTAGGTGGCGCCCAAAGCCGCATCACCACCACCCCCTCCCTCTCCATTCCCTGCCTCGTTGTTGCCAGAGCAAGCGTCTAGAAAGCCATGTGGCTTGCTAGAAAGGTGGCGCTCAAGCTTGGAGTTTTGTCGGCCAAGACAGGATCTGTGCATGGAAGTCGGGTTCTTGGGACCAAAGCTGTGCCCAGCGGAAGTTGGTGGTTCGGAGGTGGTTGCGTGCAATGGCACAACGGCACCTGGTTTTGCTTCCATCAAGGAGGTGCTCGCCTGTATTCTCCTCGGCGATGACGGCGACACTTCCATGGGCTGCACAAGTGGAGGTGGCGACATGTGCGAGCTAGGGAGATAGATCCGAGTGGCCTGCGGCTAGATCTATGCTGTTGTCACCTAATATGCGCTTGATTCCAAAATGCAGAGGCTTGACGCCGACACAAGTGAAGGAGAGGGTGCGGCAGCTTGTAGTTGCACTAGGCTAGATCTGGCGGTGGCGAGTGGGGCATACCGCGGAGCAACGCTTGTGGGCTGAGCACGGGCGGGCATGCTGACGATGGAGAGGCTCACGGAGGGTGAGCTGCGGCAATGACACTCACAGGCGCGGCTACAGAGAGACATGTTGCCGGTGTCCATGGGGCGAGGCGACATGTTGGGGATGTACCTTGTGTGCATCCTTGTGAGAGTTAAGCCAAGTGCGTCTCTCTAAGTTATCTAGTTGTCTAGCTAATTACGTTTTTATTGAAGCTGTACTCAGCTTCTATCTTTGCTGTTACAATATGTCTAGCATCTGCTTTACGCAGTTAGAATATGTTATAGTGGTTGAGGTTCTATCTTGTGAACCAAGTTTGCCTTTTGCTATATAATGAAGCTAAGGCAGCCATGGTTATTGTTGCCGCCTAGATCCAGAATTGTACTTGTGTTACCTGGCCAACACCTTGGGTCTTCTTGGTGGTGTGGAGGGCTGCATAAAGTGGCGGAGTGGAAACCTGGCGTCACAGTTCAGCCATCCTCTTTCACGTTGGTGCCACAGTATGGAGGATTTATGGCAGCAACGCTCAGCCGGCTGGTGTGGCGGCTGCCGGTAGATCATGGCGTGGTGGGCGGAAACCAAGTTGGGAACTGAAGATGCATGTGTCCTTTGTGGAGAATGAGAAAGGAGGACAAACCGAGGTGTTGGTGTAATGCTGGGAGAGCATGGCTCCAGGTTGGTGGTCGGAGTGTGACGGTTTGGTGGGCCACACGCTAACGGTGTCCGTGAAGTTGGTGAGGATACCGACACGGAAGGAGGTGGTCAGTGGAAGCGCGTTGCCACAATGACCTACATGATGTTGTGGCAGGTGGTCCTGCTTAGCTGTGGCCATTCCAGTGCAAAGAGGCTTTATGATGGCTGTTGGAGGACCCGGCTAATACCTTTGGTATCTTCGACGAGGTGGCTTGGTTTTGGCAAGTGCTACGATGCACGCAGCTGGATCTCGGTGGACATGGGCGGCGTGGCGAAGACTTGCGGCAGTTGCTCACATTTTTGGCTTGGCGGCTTGTAGCGGACTATGGCGGCTAGCCCAGTGGCTAGTTCGGTGTAGGACAACGCCATGGGGTGGTGCAAGCGGAATCGACGGTGTGGTGGCTACATGGCTTGCATCGGACTGCAGCAACTAGTTTCTGCTTAGCAAGGCTAGCTTGGTGCAGGATTTCATCGGTGACTATGGTGCAAGCGATGGCTATGGTGTTTGGTCTTGACGGTTTTGTCATTCGATTTCTGGTGGTGTAGTATGGTGCCTAGCTGGTGGTATGAGTTTTAGTTTGTGGAGTGGTAGATTAATGGTGTGTTGTAGGCGAGCCATATGCAGTATCGTGCGGCGCGTGTTGAGGTCCCATTCCGGCTAGTCGTGGTGGTTAGGTTTCTCTTTATTTTGTTGTTGTAGCTATTATATCATTGTTGTGCCTAGTTCAGGCTTATTATTTTTTTTTCTAAAAACAATCAGCAGCTCTCCTACCTGATTCATTTCAAAAAAAATATTGTTTCTTGTATATGTTGTTACATTTATTTTTCTTGTTCTAGTTCTCGGTGGACATGGTCAGCGTGGCAAAGACTTGAGGTAGTAGCTCATAGTTTTGTCTTGGCGGCTTGTAGCGGACTATGGTAGCTAGCCCAGTGGCTAGTCCGGTGTGGGACAGCACCATGAGGTGGTGCAATCAGATCTAATGGCATGGTGGCTACACGGCTTGCATCGGACTGCGGCGACTAGTTTCTGCTTAGCAAGACGATTGGTGCAGGACATCGTCGGTGATGATGGTGCAAGCGATGACTATGGTATTTCATGTTGATGGTTTTGTCCTTCCATTTCTGGTGGGGTAGTGTGGTGCCTGTCTAGTGGTATGAGTTTTAGTTTGTGGAGTGCTAGATTAATAATGTATAATAGGCGAGTCATATGTAGTATCATGCGATGCGTGTTGAGGTCCCATGCCAACCGGCCGTGGTGGTTAGGTTTCTCTTTGTTTTGTTGTTGTAGTTGTTACATCATTGTTGTGCCTAGTTCAGGCTTATTTGTTTTTTTTTAAAAAAATAATCGGCAGCTCTCCTACCTGATTCGTTTCAAAAATATATATATTGTTGCCTTTATATCCTGTTACCTTTATTTTTCTTGTTCTAGTTCATTGTTGGCAATCATGCATGACTCCCAACTAGATGATGTTTGGGGAGTCACCATCTTCTTGTCTGATTTGCTGTTTTAATATAAAAGATGACTTCTCATGTCTACAGTGTTTTTATTTTTTATCTTTGCAATCTGTGCAGTATGTGATCAGAAGTGATTTGAGATTGTGCCCCACATTTCACAAATTGAAAACCCTGGTACTCAATGATCACTGGTGCAAACCTGTTGACTGCACTCCACTAGCATGCATTCTTGAACATGCACCAGTACTAAAGAAGCTCACTATTGAATTTTCTCAGCAGGTACGTAGAGATTTTCCAAGTGGAAAACCAATATTGCGTTGCACAGTTATATAGTACACTATTTTGGGTTAATCTAATCTGTGGCCTCATTTCATTCACCCCATGTTAAATGCAATTACAAAATGGAAATGAAAGGACACCGTCATGCAACAGAGGAATCGACTAAGATATCGCAACACCTTAAGATAGTCGAGATCAAATGTGAAACGGTCAATGAAACAGTTCTCAATGTTCTCAATTTTATGGGTACACTTAACATATGTAAGATAACAACCAACACTGGTTTTGCCTTCTACATTTCTATATGGTTCATAGTAGCACGTGGTAGCAACACTATTCTTGCCTTCTATATATATGGAGCAAAATAGGGTAGATAAAATGCAAATAAGGAAAACAATAACAAATGAATTTTGAGTACAATGCTTTATACATATATAAGCTTTTCATGTTTTCTCTATATATTAATTTTTGCCCTCCATTACAAAATAAGGTATGATCATTAGTAAACCAGTTATAAAGGTATCAAGATACTATACAGTTCTGCAAAATAGAAAGGACAATCTAATTCATTTTGTTTCAAGGATTACCTACATATAGACTTATTGGTTTTAAAATAAACTGCACTGCATTACATGCATGTACTACATATATATATGTTAGCTGGTTGCATTGCATGTCTACAACTTAGTGGTTAATTCTGGACTGGAAACCGATGTTATGAATGAAAGTAGTTATAAATTAGACACTGTTAGAGTCCCTTCATGATCATTTCTATTTGAATCTTATTTAAGTGTTCTGTTTTCTCTTGGTCGGTTGCAATAATTTTTGTGATATTTTCGTACCAGTTTATCTTGTTGTTGCCATCTTAGAAAGTTCTAGTGTACCACGATAAATTGTGTTTATTTTATTTTTCTTATTCTCACAATTAGAATACAGGAACACTTTAAAAGATGGTCGTTGCTTTTGATATCAGGATGTAAATACCAATAGCATCATACCATGTTTTCATGCATAAACACACATATGCATGGATATTCATGTTTTGTTCACTTTGTGTTTACAACTGGTTCTATCAAACTTTTTATCAATAAGTAATTAGTTCCAATCTTCTTTTTATAGAAGTTCAACAGCTTAGAACTTTTGATTTCAAATTTGTCAGTATTGGCTGCCATATATGTATATGTACATATTGGCTTGATTTTTTTTCAAACAGAATACCTTTTCAGTTTGTTCTAAGAAATATATTCATTTAAAAGAGGATAGCCAATTTTACATGTATAGAACACTGCAATCCCTAAAGCATCATGTATACTGTTGAAAAATATTGTGTAATTATCTTAATTGGAACTCCATTTAATGCAACATCTGAGTAATTGGCTTATGATGAATTTTCATTATATAAATTCTTTTGCACTGAATTCCATTCTTTTAACAATCCTTGCCATGTTTCCCATGTCATGGCCAATGCACTCCAAACTTATCGTGCTCCTCATGTTTGAGCAGCATTTCAGTTCAGCGTCAGACAAGGCTCCAACTGAAGGAACAGATATCACTTCACTAGGATATATATACCAATCAATCAAGGAACTCCAAGCTTCGCCAAATTAAAGGAAGTACCATGCTACTATCAAGGATCATGTTGTTTGCATGTTCAGTCCCACTCCTAAGGAACAAGATCTCAAGAATCATTTATTATCTTGCCCTGCAATTCCATGCTCTAGATATCGTTTTTGCAAACCCTGTTCCCATTTTCTGTCGATGTGTCAAGAATCTATAGTAGCATATAATTATTTTACTGTCAGACCTATGCTTTTTATGTGATACTTTCGTCTTTAAGTGAGTCATTTCATGTTATTTTTTTCTCGTAATATAGAAGTGGAAAAGGTCAGATACCATTGTAGTTTCCAAGTGAAACTATGCATTACAAGTTTTCTTTCTTGAGTGAGGTTGAATGCCGCATCGTTCATCAGATGGAGTGGAGTTTGGTTATAGGGTTTCAAATTATCTACGTTAGGAATTTCCTGTGGCAGAATGTCTCTCGCAGGTATGGGCGTATGGCTCTTGATTACCCCGGTCCTACACTAACACAATGCTTATTGGCAAATACTTTTGCTGTTTCAGAACACAGTCCTTTCTTCCTTCCATTGTTGGTTCAGATGCTACCAACCTACGATAGACCACGAGTGCCTACTGCTCTGTTTTCCAGTTAACCTGTAGCAGTAGTGATAATTACTCCCTGCATGGTGCTCAGTGAGAGAAGCCCTCATTTTCTTTTCCAAACTTGATACCTGGTGTTCTTCTGACACTTTGCACGCCATAACACAGAGAAAAATCCACGGATTATGCTACTAGAGAACAGACCACATTACCAGCTCAACGCTGTATCAAAATATATATATGCTGAGGCACATTGATTGGTTCAGATTGTCAAACAAACGCACATAGTCTTGTGCAAAGGACATTACAGTGACATGATATTCCAGATCCAAATAGATTTTTTTTGAAAGATCCGAGAACATATTGTTCCAACATATATTAATAAGAAGAGATTTGACCTATTTTATAAGGAAAACTGGGCCTAAAAACCATACGACCACTACTTACAAATTACACCCTGCAGTAATACCAACAATGACTAACAAGTGACAAAGCTCCTCAAGGGCTCACAACGAGGAACCTCAGCTGTGTCCCAAGCTACGAGACAAAGCCTTGTTAAAACACCAACAGCCTGTTCGTTTCGCTGGATTATTGTAGCTGAAAGTACTGTTCGCTGGTTTATTGTGAGAGAAAAACACTGCTGGATGGCTGCTGATTCCACTGAACCAGCGAAACGAACAGGGTGTCATCACCCAAGAACAAACGAGGCTAAAGAAGGCTAAGTCTACAAGGTTTTCCTTACCGACTACTGCCACAACCAAACCTGGCTTCAAGTCATTGTTGTCGAGCTTGTCGACACCTTGACACAACTACTCTAACTTCCCAAAGGCCACAAACGATTGCCATCATCGGTTGAAAGGGCGCATGACGCCAGATTCCCACAACAATTACCTTCAAGAAGGTCAAAGACACCGATGACGCCTCGTCGCTGACCCACAAATAGGCAGAGTCTTTTCACCCAAAGAAAACTAGCAGGGTAGGACTTAGTTGACGCCTCCAAGAAGGAAGCACCGCTAGCAGGAGTTATCATCAAGGCTTTTGCCCTGACCTCGGCAGTCCTACCCCCGTTGGCCAAGATAGCGCATCTGACACAGGAAGCACAATTGCCATCGCAAGAGCACTGCAAAGAAATGAGAAGAAGGCCTGCTTCCAGCATCCAACTAGAGCGGCAGCAAAATGCAGGGAGGAGCATGTGGGGAGCAGCAGTGCCGAAGGTTGGTTTTGAGTCGCCCATGGGGCGACAAGAGCGTTGGTTTTCCTCGGTTGTTTGTAGGTGGCTGTTTGTGGTTTTCCTCGATCCAAATAGATATAAGGTCCCCATATACACTATACAATTGCTACTTCAAACTAGAAAACATCTACTACTTCAAGAACAACGCATAGAACAATGTTTTCTGAACAAATCAGGGTTTGGATTTTTGAAAGAGAACATAAAGATTTTGGTTCAGATGCAAGACAACTAATGGGTAAAGGGAGCAAGAAACAACATGAATGTACTTCATAACTATGCAACCTATATAAATGAGAAAATCAAATAAAAATATGAACAAAGTTGTGGTACTTGTTTTAAGACCACTTAAAGAATGGTCACACAAGCGTCATAAGTAATTACAAAGCAAATAGGGAGTGAAATGAAAATATAATAATAAAACAAAAAGAAATATGAACAAGATACTGGCAAGTAACCACCGAGATGGTGAGGCGGCAGAGGCACCATCCACCGTGGTGAAGAATGATTTGTTGATGATCAAGGTTTGAGGTTGCATGAGGCACTAATGGTGGCTGTAGTGGGAGGGTGGTGATGCGGAGGGGCGTCTAGTAGTGGGAGCCCAACAAGAAGTTAGCCCAACAAAAAAGAGAGTGACAAGGAGTCAAAGATCGTGGCCCATGCAAACTCAGTGTAGCTTAGATGATTTATGTTGCATGGGTTGAAACCTTGTCTATTAAGTCTTTGACTTGATATATGTATTTACCTTTATATTTTTCTTATCTACTCAAGATTTTATCAATATACACAACAAATTAACAAATTCTTTTAGAAGCGAAGGCTTTAAGTGCTTGTTTGCGGACATCTACATTTGTAATTTCTGTTTGAAAAAAAAAACTAGACCATGCTCGAGCTGGTGAGGCAGAGGGAGGGAGGGATGGGGGAGTGGCCATTAGACGTTCGGCAAATTGACCACGCTAGTGCTGTTGCATTAGTCCTCTCTCAAAATCAAGGGGTAAAACTTGTCAGGTGTAAAAATGCTAATTTATGTGTAAAGTATACAATTTGCCGAACATCTAATGGAAGTCTGTTTTCTTTCCCAATCTTGCTACCTGATGTCCATTTTAAGTATTAGCACGCGTGAAAACAGAGAGAATTAATTTAAGTATTAGCACACGTGAAAACAGAGAGAATTGAACTATGCTATCAGCTCAACAATGAGTCAGATCATACTAAAGACAAATTAATTTGTCCACATTTTTGAACAAATCCTCATGAACTGAGCACAAAGGAAATAACGTAACATAGCATGCCAGATCCAACTTAAATAACACAAGCCTCATCAATATATGCTACAGTTCTACATGTTCACAAAATCGGAAGCCTAGCACTGACAAGACAAAATGTTGTAGCGCTTCATAATATTGAGCAACAGTAGATCAAACGACAGCCCAAATACTTCCTCATATGTGAAATCAGAAACTGAAACCTGTATGAAAAAGATAGGCACAAGAAGTTCAGAGTAGGATGTAATCTGTAGAAGAATTCAGTTATTTGACAGATAATTTGATGTGCTGGAAAACCTCAAATTGGTTTTTGAGGAAAATAAAGCACGGGACACACCTAAAAAGGGCAGACCCAGTGCCAGAGGCTCCCACACGAGTGGGGTCTAGGGAAGGGAATAACCGAAGTAAAGTCTTACCCCTGCAGAAATTCTGCAGAGATACGGCTTCGAACCCAGGACCTGGTGACTCGGCGAGCTAGCACTCACCAACTGCACCAGGCCTGCCCTTCCACGGGACACACCTGTTGCTGTAAAATTTATTTTATGTAAAAAAGGTAACACACCTGTACAAAGAGCAAGAAAAGCCCAAAGGAACAGACAGCAGGAAAAGCTGGAAATAGGGTGAAAAGAAAAGCTACTTGAAAGAACTATACAAATATGGAAGCCAGGAGAAGAGGGACATCCATCTCAATCTGATGAGCATGTTCAAATAATCTGACGATGAACCAAAACATTGATTTCTTTCACACCTGGTTTCCCAACCATGATATGCTATAAGTTTTTCAATTATAAAGATAAAAAGAGTGCTCGGGGCACACAAGTTTTCGGAACACATCAGAGTTCGATCAATCCAAAGAAGACAAAATTTAAGGGTATTTTCATTCAGAAATAAAAAGAGGGTCGAAGAAAAAAGCTTCAGTGTAAAGGTATCATGCTAATATTTGCAATATACAATGATAAGATGATGCCCGAAGGGGGCGAACCTTCCAGAAAATGGGAGGGCGCAAGACAAAAAGTCAGCATTTTGTGTTACTTAAATAATTCAATGCAGATATTGAAGATGCAATTTGGAACTAACTGGCAAGGTGACATATAGTAAAAACAACACAATTCACTCATTTGTGTCCATTACAAACTAATCAGCAAGTCAAGCATTCAAAACTATTTAAGAACTGAACAAACTGTTCTATTGTCAGTGAAATGCACATCAGTTTAAATAATTATGTGTACAGCTTTGTGGATATCACCTGACATCAAAATGTCCAGGCTAGTGCATGGATTCTTTTCTCTCGAACATGCAGCACGGAGGGCTGCGTATCTTTGTATTAGGGTAGTGCATGGATTTCAAGTCTCTATCATTTGTATCGTAGGTCGTAGGATTTTACAATTTCTTTTATATTTATCAAATTTGCACTGCTATCATTCTTTCATGAAAATGAAGGTTGCTGAAAATGTCAGAAACATAGAAGCACAAGGACAGTTCAAGTTAGCTTACGTATGTTAAATGTGCACAGGAATTTCAGAACTTTGGCAACTCTCTCATCAACCACTTCACACTTGATTTCAATTATCTTAAGGTATTTTGAAATTGCAGCAGATTGCACTGCTGAACTGAAGCTTCCTTCCATTTCTACATTATGTTGAGGCCCCTGCAGTGAACAAGTAAAAAAAACTGTAAGATCAATAAGAAGTGTAACAAATCTAAAATGCAGCAGTAGCCAAGTAATGTAGTATGTACCTCAGAAAGAGTTGAAGAGTGAGCTTCTCTAAATTTGGTGTGTGTTCAAGAATACAAGCTAATGCATGGATGCCATCAGGTACACACCAGTACTCATTGAGTAACAAAGTCCTCAAGTTGTAAAACATAGAGCACCATCTCAAATCCCTTTTGAAAATAAACTGGACAAGGCACAAACATAAAAGATAAGGTAAGTTGGTGACAATGCAAGAAAAAAGCAAAAAGCAAAGGCCATTCTAACCAAGAGCTACCAATGTCCAGCAGGTATGTAAATAATACTGTGGGTTTAAGGATGACTAATAAAGCTATGATGTAAATGAGATAAGGTGCAAGTATACCATGTCGTCAAGTGTAGAAATCAACACCAGACTCCTAGCTTCTGATCAACCTTCTAGAAGCACGCAATTGTTACTTTGATCACCAATGCTGTCAGAACTCTCACAAGATTCACAATTACGGTCTTGATATGGATCCCAAATTTTACTGCAGCGGTCGTCACAGTACTCGGCTATTTGAACAAATGCCCCTGTTAATGCTGGCATGCTCTCAAGGATGGGAGTTTTGTCCCAAAGGTCGTCTAGTTGCAGTGAAACCAGACTTGGGGCAGAAATTCGAACACGGGAATCATCACCTAAAGTGGAATCTATGATGTTCAAACTTTTTATGGACTCAGATGAGATCTTCTTGGTCAATGAGAGATCACAGTGCTCAAAATGTAGATTTTCCAATGCTGGACAGCTTGAGAAGTCGAGGAAACTAGCATGACACCTTACACAATGAAGCTCTAGCTTAGTCAGGGTCTTTGAGACAAGAGGCAGGTCATCGAGCTCAAGCCAGGGGTCAAAATAATCATTCCGATAGATGTGGAGTATGAGTACCCGAACTCTGCACATGACAGCATGCCGGAACAAGAGGTTCACACGCGGCACATCATCATTGCCAGGGAAGCCACCAATCTTGAGCTCGCATGTGTCGAGAGGCGAGCATCCGCAGAGGAGGAGGAAATAGTCGACAAACCTCTGGAGCTCATGAACAGACTTTGGTTCATATTCCCAAAGGCACCCGAAGCGCAGGCCTGCGGTGAACTTCCAGAGATGGCGCCAGCGCCGGGCCAGCAGGCACGTGCGCACAGCCTCCTCCGCTGGCAGGAATGAGAGGACGTGGTTCAAGAGGGCGTCGGGCAGCATGCTGATGCGGTCACCCCCGACCTCTACAGACGCTCCCTCGTCGAACTTTCCCATCTTCCGAAGAGGCATTCCGTCGAACAGGCCGCGGGCGTCGACACTGCCAGGCAAGAATGACGGAAAACCTCAAATGTAAGAGGTTGCGGGCACACCAGTAACAGAATACGAACTTAGAATAGAAGCCTTGACGGGCGGCCGCGTCACCTCACCTGCGGCGGCTGCAGCGGTGATCTCCCGGCGAGGGGGCCAGCGACGCACGGCTTGCTAGTTCGAGCGGTCAGCTGTCATGAAGGAGCGAACCCGATCCCAGGAGCGTGGAGTTGGAGAAAGAGGTGCGGGATGGGCAACAAGAGAGGGCAGAGGCGGCGGGGAGCCGAGGCAGAGGCAGGGAGCAGCAGACCGGGGGCAGTGACGGGGCGAAAGGAAGGAGACGGACAGGCGGAAGGGGAAAGAGGAAAGAGGAATTTCAACGGAAGTTGAAAGACACCGACAAGTGGGCCCAAGTTCTTATTTTGGCGGCTCACGAGTCATTGAGATGTTTTTGTTGCCTCTTGTCCTCGGTTGCTTGCTGTCCTTTTCAGTTCGTGCTAGGTTCATGTCACTCGTGTACTCCTATCCCAACTCAATCAAATAGTTATACGTGTCTTTTGGTGGCAGGTGTTACATAATTCTCTGCCATCAAAAGCAGAGTTGAAGAGGAGACACGTCGCCAGAGAGAGCTTCTGTGAGATGTGTGGGGATCCTGATGAGTCCTTGTACCATCTATTTTTCCTATGCCTGGTTGCAAAAGGATTTTGGGGCGAAGTTAAGAAGTTCTCAGGGTCAGGATTCCAAACCTTCATCTCTGTACGTGGGCAACGGATGTCCTCCATGCAAATGTGTGCTCGCCTACCACGGTGGCTATGCTGACCTGTGGAGCATGGACCTTGTGGACCGGGCGGAACGCTCGCCGCCATGGCCGCAAGGTTTGGGAGCCAGGAGCGACGGCGCGTTATATCTCTTCAATGCTGGAGGAGCTGGCTTCGCTGAAGGTGCCTGCCTAGCCGGCTCAAGCATGGCGTGCGATGCAATGGAAGGTGCTGGAAGATGGCTGGGTCAAGGTAAACCCAGATGCTGGCTTTGATCCAAGCACCTGCACTGGAAGCGCGGGAGTGGTAATCCGCAATCATCTGGAGTTGGTCCAGGCGGCAGCGGCTCGGTGGTTTGACGACGTACTGGATGTGTTGACCGCCGAGGCTATAGCGGCAATGGAAGGACTGGAGTTAGCAGCGGAGAACGGCTATGACTGAGTTATCCTAGAGGTTGATTGTCGAGGACTAAAGACCTTGCTTGAGGAGCGCTCCAATATGAGGTCATCTATTGTAGGACTTTGTTTCGACACATCACAGAGCTAGGTAGGAGTTCTGTTGCATTTAGAGTTGAATGGGCGTAGGGATGCCAACTCGGTGGCCCATCGCTGTGCAAGCATGGTGTCGGCCATGGAGCACTCACAGTTTTGGCTTGACTATTTCCCAAAGTGGTTGTTGGGATTAGCAGCCACTGATATATTGTACCCCTGTCTCTGTTTAATGAAAGCTCTATGATGCTAAAAAAATCAAATAGTTAAGTGAATTACTAGCGCCTGGAAGTCTAGACTTTTGTGGTTAATGCACGCCCGCGCTAGGTGGGGACTACCCGTGTTGCTCCCTGCGCTTCCCCCTTCGCTTCCCACACTCACACCCGTGCAGTGCTCATCCCTCCACTTCCTACACGCATGCACGATGCCCTAACAGCTACAACAGGTGGATGTGGCAGGTGAGTCATATTGTAAACATATGTAACACCTGATCTACTTTTAAAATATCTAGATGAAACACTTGCAACAAGTGTCTGAAGGCAGATGAAACAATTGAAATATGCATTTGAAACACTTAAAAAACACCTAGAAAACACTTGAAAAGTTATTTCAAAACATACACAACATCCATATAGAAACACTTGCAAAATATGTATAAAATATATGCAATATCCAAATAAAAACACTTGCAACATACGTCTGAAACATATAGTCATTGCAGCATATGCAACATCCCAATCTACTTTTGCAATATCTATATGAAACAACTGCAACATACATCTAAAACTTCTGAAACAATTAAAGCAAATGCTTGCAACATGCGCTTTCAAACTCAACATCTAGTTGCTGCTTGGACAAAAATGGAGCTCGTCGACGTGGAGCTCGACGCCGGAGTGGGGCTTGATGCTACAAAGTGGTGCAGAGGTCGACGGTGTAGAGATCGTTGTCAACACGGACCTCGCCAGGGGTCGCGGTAAGCGGATGGAGCATCGCCACAACGGGAGGCGCGAGCCCGGGCATGAGCGGGGGTGACGCGGGGGGGGGGGGGGGGGGTGGGATCCATCCCGCAAGCAGGGGCGCGCAACATGCAGACACCGAAGAGCAAGCGGGCGACACAGATGAGGGCGGCGCATGCGGGGTCGGTTTTGCGAGTGGGCAAAATGGGCAGGGTCAATCCGGATGAACGGACGCCCCATCAAGAGCATTACCTACTATTATAAGAATTTTGAAACGAATATTTCAAACTCTAAATGTTTTTATGTAAAAAACGTGTCAACTACTTTGAGAATTGGCGTGCACCCGTTGCAAAACGACTTTCCTTTTTGTTAAGATGGAAACAATTGACCAGATATTTTTTTGATCGGGATGATTATTATTATAAATTGGTCCTATCATAGTTGGATGATCAAATACTTCTTTTTTTTGTCTATTTATCGTGAGAATCTCTAAACACTATGTGAACATATTAGTATATAGGTAAAGATAGATAAATCACAAAATCCAATCGATGACAATTGCAAAAAGACTATCCATTTTGTGCGCTTGGAAACAATTGGCCAGATATCTTTTTGATCAAGATGATTATTATAAATTGGTCCTAGCATAGATGATTGGTCAAGTATTTTTGTTTTTCTCTACTTATTATCGTGAGAATTTCTAGACACTATGAATATATACTAGTACATAGAGATAGATAGATAGATAGATAGATAAAGTAGTTCGATAGATATAGATACTAGATCAAAATCCCATAGATGGCATGCCCCTGTTGTAAAAGAAGACTTTCGTTTTGTTTGCTTGGAAGCAATTGGCCAGATATCTTTTTGATGGGGGGATGCTTATAAATTGGTCTTAGCATAGATTGATGGTTAAGTATTTTTTTTCCTTTTCTATATTTATGGTGAGAATTTCTGTACATTATGTGCATATACTCCCTCTATTTTATAATATAGTGCATTCTAGGAATTTTAAGACAAATTAAGAGAACTTTAAAGATGCATGTATCCTCATTTTATTTTCTAATTAGACACTATCATCAATGTGATTAAATGGTGATTGGTTGATAAGTGGTAAGTATTTAATATAAAATTGGTTTTGTTCTCTAGAATGCATTATATTTGAGGACAAATTTTGAATGCTAGAATGTACTATATTACAGGACGGGGGGATTATATTAGTATATAGGTATAGAAACATATAGATCGATAGATAGATAGAGTAGAGTAGAGTAGATAGATCACAAAATCGCATCAATGACCATTGGCATGCACCTATTGCAAAAGGACTTCCCTTTTTGTTTGCTTAGAAATAATTGGCCAGATATATTTTTGATTGGGATGATTATAAATTGGTCCTAGCGTAGATGAATGGTCAAGTATTTTGCTTTTTTCTATTTATTTTGAGAATTTGTAATTATTATGTGAATATATAGATATATATAAATAGTTTTCTAAAAGTTTTCAGACACATGCATCAAGGACGCTAGCAAAAGACGCATGTACCCTCCTATCCTTTCCTTTTCCGGATGATATCTTCAGTTTTGGAGGCAGTTTTCCATATTATTATAGAATGTTAATTTTTTGTACAACTTTTGAACCACAAAAAAATATTTTAGAACCGAGGGAGTAGGTCAAATTTCTAACAGTTTGTCAGTTTTTTTTTCAAACCAAATGCTGAGGCAAGCTCAAATGCTCAATGGAGAAAAATTGACACCGGATGTCTTTATCAAACCCATATCTCTTTAACTTCTCGAATGATATGCATGGTATCGATCACAACGAATATTTTATAGGTTTTATTATTAACCATCGAGTCTATCTTGTCTGTGCCTCTGCCTGCACTTTACTGCACCAAAGGCCTGCAACGCGTAAAACAAGCACAATTTAATATTAGCTTAGCAGAACATTTTTGGTTTATATTTAGCATAAAATGGATCAGCAATACACGATTTTTACCTCATGGGGACTAAGGTAGTTAGCAGAGATTTTGAAGAGACAGGATCCTCGCTTCCTTGAATCTCTTCTTCTCAGGATCTGAAAGTAGAACGACGACACATTGCATGTTTTTGTTTGGCACCGCTCTCACCGCCTCACAGCAGGGACCATCTTTGGGAACACTGGACTCTGCTTCCAAAATGAATAATCTGCATTGCATCAGAATCTCTCTCTTCTGCGTGCCGGTACATGTTGGAAATTTCCCCATCACAGGTGGTTGGAGAAAAACTATGCCACATACTATCAGCACAAGTAGAATCTCTGCTCTCACACACATCATTATGCTAAGGTACCAGGCGGTACCAGGAAACATGTAATGGTTTAGTGGTATGGTGGGAAGAGCTTAAAATCAATTACAAGATATAGTGGAAGATATAGATATTGCTAGACATATTTACAAGATATAGTGGATGGTATAGATATTTGCTAGACATGTACTCCCATGCTATATATGTAAACATTTATGAAGGACAGACCAGAATACATTTAGGACCCGTTTGGATCCTTAGAATTGAATTCATTCTAATAATTACAATTTAGGCATAGATTAATTAAGCTAATATAATTATATATGGAGAATATATATTTATTGTTAGGTATACAAGGGATATACTTATATGTTGCATTTCTACTGTAAGGAAGTGAGTTGAAGAGTGTGTTATAAGTAGGAGAATAGAATTATAGCATAGTGATCTATAGAATCTATTTCCATCTCCCCCCTTATAAATTTGAGATAGGCTTATTTGTGAGATTGGGAATGTTATGGAATGTCAAATTCCAAGCCAAATAGCCTAATACATTATGTAGATTTCAATTCCTCCAAAATGAAGGGATTTAAACGCCCCTTAATATTTTGTGTGCCTCTGTATACATAAGATATACATCATTTTATTTTCATTGAGAAGTATCCTAAGCATGCTTTACCTACTATACTTAGGATGAAAACAGTCGGAAAACTCCTAAATTGTTTTCTACCTTTACATTTGAATACGAAAACGAAAGCGAAAACGGTAAAGTCGGACACGAAAACGAACGCGAACTTACAGAATACCGAGAATTCCGAAAACGAACCAATTCAAGCGGAATTGTGTCGAACACGGTCGGTATATGAAAATTCAATACGAAATACCAACCCGTAGGCCCAAGTGCATGACTAAGTACATGTACATGCACGGTTAAGTTCAAGTGCATATAATAATTAATAATTGCATGATCCTTGGTCTTAAGTACTAACACAACAGCCGACACACAAATACAAGTATAGAACAAGCAATTAACAGCTAGCAGGACAATAGGAATTAAAATTAGATGTCGCAACTAGCATACATTTTAGAATCTGAACTAAAATTAGATGTCATAGAAACGTGAACACGAACTGAGTCAGGATAATTTTATTCTTTTTGGAATAGATGTAGTATTTTATTTTAAAGATTTATTCAGCTTTTTCTTTTGAGTAACAAAAATTTATTCGGCTGAGGCAAAAACTATCAAACGTGTCACTGACTTCGCGGGTGGTTAAACCGATGAGTTTGATGGGCTATGGCGTAGGCGGGCTTTGCGTGTAGCACTGGTAAGCTGAGAAGAAGGGAAGCGGAGAAGATGCTGCTGGCTTGCTGCCGTTTCGTACCACCTCGCGAGGTGAAATGAGATGAGGTTGGGCGCCGTCTATATGAGAGAGCAGCTGGCTCCGAGTAGAAAGCAAGCAGCTGCGTGGTGAGCAGCCTGTAATTGGGTTGTATGACCTGTGCAGTGGGCCAAATTCGGTTCAAACCGAATTTCGAATTCGGGATATTCTGAATTAAAAGTAGAAAATGGTTGAAAAATATCTAAACCGTTTTTGTTCTGATTTTGAATTTGGTGTTCCGAATATTGAACTGAATTCGAATTTGTCTAAAAATACGAATTCGATCGGATTAAATGTAGAAAACGATACGATTCGGTATGGGATATTTTAGTACCATTTTCATCCTTAACAATACTAGGTGAGTGTGGTGTGCTGCAACGGGAGCTACAAAAAAATTTAATGACTTGACCTGTTTGAAGATTCTGGTCAAGCCCAAATCAAGACATTAGGGTTCGCATTCATGACTAACTTACATGTCTCCTCCGCAAGTTCTTAAAGAAACCTTTTAGATTGATCATGATCAACACAATCATATTAACTATGTTCATGGAAAAATGCACCGACATATACAGCATGAAATTTCCTCTCAAAAAATACAACATCAAATTAGTTTTGTTGAACCCACGATGAAATACATCTTCATATTCCATTTGTTTAATATTGTAGATGTTAACATATTTTTTCAACTTAGTCGAAGGTAGAGAAGTGGAAGAGATGGGGCAAAATGAAGGAAACAGACAGGTAGAAGTATAGGGGAATTTCATGTAAACAACCAGACACCGACAAATCGGTCCAAGTTCTTATTGTACCGCCTCACCTGGAATCTCCTAGTGACATATATAGGTTTCTTTTTTCTGGTGTGCCTTTCTAGTGCTCCCGTGAAGTGTTTCTTCAAGCCCAATTTTCGGGGCTATTCTTCCTTGATGTCTTGAGCTCCATGCTTGTCTCTTCTGGGGTCTTCATGACTGCTCTTTGATCTTCATTTGAGGAGTTGATTCCTTGATTTTACTGTAGCATAGCTCAAGTCCATCTTTGCATCCTAGGACTAGTGTACCCTTGTATACTAGCAAACATTGTTAATCCTATTGGCAATGTTTTCATTCAACCAACAAAATCACTAAGCCCTTACTAGGGTCTATGTTTCTTACATTCTTTTCCCCTTCTTTGATTCTATCTCTCTCATACCACCAATTATTTAGGAGAAACAATACCATTATTTGGGGCTCATAGTCAAGTCTTTGTATGCACTCCACTACTTCCTTAGCTGACCCATAACATGCCAACTGCGCCTTGATATCATTTAAATTCATCTCACACCAAACTTGTTTTACATACTTGGACTTGAATTGAAGAGAAGATGGCCTCCAGCTTCATCTAGCCTTCTGCATACAAAATGACAAGTATCCACATCCAATCCCTTCTCTTGAGATTACATCATAATAAAATCAATGAATTATATGAGCCTTTCTCTAGTGGAAATGCTTTATCATGTTTGGACATTTTAGCTTCCAAATTTTCTCCCACATATAATTGGTACTGACTGAGGGGAGTGTTGTTGGTGTTCTAGAATGGGGGGGTGTCTAGAGATGGGACAAGTGAATGATGCTACCCGTCGGAGCCTCCGATGGTGTGCAAGGCGGACACAAGATGTATACTGGTTCGAGCTGAACGTCCCTACTTCCAGTGCTCGCTGCTGCTCATGTTGCTTTGCACCGAAGTGCTTGTAGTAGGGGGATACAAGCTGGTCAAGAGAGGGATGGCTCCCAGGTCTCTGTGTGTGCGTGTGTTTCAGCATTTGAGTGTGTGTTTAGTATATTGCCATCGCGTGATGTCGTCTCGTCTTCTTTTTCTGGTCGAGGGTACCTCCCTCCCCTTTTATAGTATACAAAGGGAGGGGTCGACTTACAGTATTTGAATGTACGAAAATAGAAAGAGAACTCCCTAAGGTGCTCCCTATTCCTAGCTTTCCTCTTAGTTCGTGTATTCACACAGTCATGGTGGTGGTGGTGGCATGTCGTGGCTGTAGATGACGCGGCGCGACCATACCCTAATGCGGTGTCATGATGGAGGAGATTTCGTGGCCCTGAGGTTGCGCTGGTGAAAAGGTAGGGCGGCCTGGACGGCCGTTGCTCCCCATCCCGTTGAGGTGGACATGGTAGGGTGCGGCATAGCGTAGCTTCTCCCTGTTACTGCCGTGGGGGGCGAGGAAGAGCTGTGGAAGCCTTGACCGGATCATGAATCAGGTATTACAAGTTTCCAGGCAGTCCTGCATGACGCGGCGAGCTCCTATTCCTTAACAGGAAAGCGTAGGGGCCCGTGCGTGCTCCTAGCAGTGTGTTATAGTGGGGGTCAAGCGAAGCAGTAGCGGTGCAGAGGGGTCGAGCACCTTGATGATGTCACAGGGCTCACGCGCCTAGATGACGCCATGAGGGTTGGGTGAGATGAAGAGGGGTCGAATGAAGCGGAGGAGCGTTGGGGGGCTCGGGCGCTTGTCCTTTGGCTTTGGTTTCGAGCAGGGTGAGGTCCGGGCCAGCTGTGATGGGACGTGGGCCGTAATTCTGCCTTAGTGGGTAGTTTTCGCGGTGAAAATGGGGTACCCTGTTTTGCTGGTACCCGACAGTAGGCCCCGACCCTTTGGAGAAATAAGTTTTATTCCTTTAGAGGCTTAGAGATGAGCGAGTGATTTATTTGGTGTTCTCAAGGGTTTTTCGGTGGGTGCGCACCAACTCACCCACCAGGTGTAACCCCTGAGGCCTTGGAGGGGTAGTGTACCCCTTCAAGGACTGAGATTCGAGCATGCAATCGTTGAGTTGTGGGCAACGTTGGCCGTTCGCTAGGCTGATAAGGTGGGGTCAGCCCCCGAGCCCTCACTCTATGAAAGTTGGAATACTTCAAAGAACGAGCGTCCTTGACCAGCTGTTGGCTGGTCACAGTGGGGTCCGCCCCCAAGTCCCTTCTTTTTGTAATGGTTCTCCATGCCAAGTCCTTCGATTTCCTCCGCGGGCCTCTGAAACTTGGGTTGGAGTATGTGGGTTGTCCCAGTCACCATCCGTTGGTTCTTGGTATAGTTCTGGTATATTCTGTTGGGCCCAAGGAAGGCATTTCTAGGTGGGTCTTGGCGAAAGGTGTTTTTGTTTTACTGCAGCCCATGGTCGGCCCACGGACGCGCTGGTGATTAGTCATGTCGAAAGGAAGGCGAAAGGGTGCAGTTACGGTTTTTGTCAGAGGTAATTGAGTGCGGTTGATGGGAGCAATGAGATGACATGGCTTGGTGTGGTGGCAAAAGTGGGCGATGGTTCGTGACTCAGAACTTCGTGGTTTTGGTGAGAGGAGAGGGCGGCGGTTCGTGAATCGCTGTGGAACCGAACGGTCGCTTGGGGTCTATTTATACCCGGCTCGGAGCCCGACCCTTTCACTATCCCTGCTCTCCCTTTCCTATTTCCGTTCTCACTTGGTTTTAGCCTTGATGGAGTGCGGTGACTCGTCGAAGGGGTCTCGGGCGTCCGAGGAGGTGGATGGCCCTCCGGTGGCGTAGCACCACCATACTGATGGCCGGGCCTTCACCGAGTCTGGCTGAGTATTGAACACCGGCGGCCTTTCTGCTGGCGGCCTCTTTCGCATTGTTGCCGCGGCTCAGGCCAGGCCATCGGAGCTAGTGGTGAAGGAGGTGGAGGAGCGAGCGCTGGCGGACGCCGTGGCCGCGGACGTCGAGGAGAGAGTGGATGCCCTCATCAAGCAGCTTGAGGACGCCGATTGCCACAGCGTTCGTACGTATTCTTCCTCTTGTTTCTAGTTTCTTTTGTGCTTTCATCTGATAGAAATGGAGTTTTTCTATCAGAGGTGACGACAGAGCTGGAGCGTCACCGTGTGATAGTGGACGCTTTCCTGAAGTTCCTGGGGTTGCGCCAGGTGCCCAGGAGGAGCATCCCTGGGACGCGCGCCGCCGTGTCCTTGACGCCGCCGATAGCGGCATCCGCCGTAGTGCTGGGGTTGCCCCTGCCATGGCGGAGGTGTCGGTGGAGGCGGACCTCACTGGAGTCAGTGGCTTCCCTGCGGGGGAGGAGCTGTGCTACAACGAGGACCTGGTGGCGCGCTATGGCCTAGCGAGGGAGGCAGTGGCCGCCCATGTTCCTACCGCGGAGCTGCTAGCAAGGCTCCCCCCTCATTAGGGTTTTTTCATTATGTTTTGCTTTGCCTATGGCGTATCGACACCTTTTAGTTTGTAATGGATTTTCTGTGATGATTAATTGGTGTTTAGTTTTATCGCTTTGTTTTCATTTTTGGGTTAGCATGTGGTTAGTATAAACATCGCCGGAGCATCGCCGACGGTGAGTTTGGTGGGGTTCCCTGCGAGGAAGGAACCACTCCTGGGTGCGCGTAGCATATTAGGGTCGATGTGACCACTGCCATTGCTGCATCCCGAGGCAGGGTCGGTGTTCCTTAATGCCGATGCATGAAAGGGACAGCCACCGACCAGACTTTTTTGCCCTCGGGCGTCTTCGGATTCTGTGCAATGACCCAGGCAGACATCATACCTACATATGGGCCTTGATGGGCCTTTGAAATGAGAAAAATAGTTATGCGTATGAATCTGGGCCTCCAAAAATCTTTGCCCGCACGTCGATCCAGTCAGAAGGTCCAATGCATTCCCCTCGCGCCTCTTTTCCGCAAAGATGGAAGAGTTGGATAGCAACACATCATCCCTCTCACCTAGGGTCGAAACGTGGTGCCCGTTTTGAGTTGCTAACGGGTTTCTCAGTTCGAGCGGGCCCTGGTTCCCATTCGATAGGGATCCAACAGAGGTAGCTAGTGACTAACCCCTAACTCTTGACGACTGGTTCGACAGGGTAAACAGGGTCGTTCGACTATCCCCGGCGGCTCGTTGCCTTTTTCCGATAAAATACCCTAGACCAGTGTTCATCAAGACTCGAACATGGATCGAAGAGTCCCATATAGTGCTCGGTGCAACCGGGTACTGGCCGCTAGTGTTCCACTCCTCATTCCATCCCTCACTCTGTTGGCTTGGAGCGACTGTCGAAACCCTTCCGCAGGGCCAGCCTACGAACTCCAAAGTCGGATTCGGACCATGTGCAAATGATGCAGCATGATGCATGCATGTTCATGATGCATATGATGACTTTGTATTCACAGCATTGCAAGGGATACGAAGAGCAATTTAAAGGAAGACTTTTAAGAACAGCTTAATAATAGTATTAATAATGAAGACAATGAGAGGTGGGTTTGGCGATTGTTTTACCAACTTCTATCTGGGGACCTAGATGTTCCCTTTATGGCCATGAGAGCTCATAGCCGTCGAAGCGATCGACGAACTCATCATTGCATGGCTCGTCATCGAGGAGGTAGTTGCTAGGTGAAGCTGGTGCCGTCTTCGTTGTCGTTATCGTTGTTGTTGTTGGAGTCGAGGAAGTTGGAGTTGGAGCTTGTCTCGACCGACGCCAGGACATCGGCGATGGAACGCATGAGTTGTTGGGGTAGATCCTCCGGTACCTCTCTTGCCTCTAGATTGAGATGATAGATGTTTGTTGATGATTTACGAACCTTTTTGTCATGGTAGGGTTGGCCAACTCATGGTATGCTGGGGTAGTTGAACCTATCGGGCCATGTGCCCTTCAACTCGTTGGAGCGGAGTCGTAGGTTGGCCACCGGCTCAGAGAAGCTGGCGGGCTCGCTGGTTGGTGGCAAGAGGTCGAGGTCGTAGCCCTCCCTGACGACGAAGAACTCAAGGCTCCCAAACCAGATGTGGGAGCCCGGAGCAAAGTTGATGTCGTTTCCGATCATCGGAGACTTGGCTGAGTAGAACGTGATGCGCAAATCCCCTACCTACTGCGCCAACTGTCGATGTTCTAGAACTGGGGGTGTCTAGAGACGGGATAAGCGAATGATGCTGCGCGTCGGAGCCTCCGATAAGCGAATGATGCTCCCCTACAAAGACAAACAATATCCTAGACTCCAAGAAATGAGGGAGATTAGAGCAACTCCACTAGATTGAGAAAAATAATTCTCTTTCCCTAAAAACTGTCATATAGAGAAATAAGGTTAAAAAAATACTGCTCGAGCAAATCCTTTCGCAATCCTCTTTCTCTATATTTTTCTCAATCCCTTAAAACCTACCCCCAATTCCTCGAAGAAAGGGGAAGTGACATAGATTTTTCTCAATCCCCTTTCCTTCTTCTTTCACTGACGTGCCGGGACCACTGCCATCGTTGCTTTGTGCGAGCTTGTGGTTAGCCACCATGTCGTCGCCACCAACAGGCAACCCGTGGTAGCCACCGCGCCTAGGCTATTGGGGCTCAGGCGAGCGCCGCGCAGGCTCTGCCGCGCCACCCCTCCAGCTAGACGAGAGCTCAAGCGGCTAGGCCACGGTGCCATCGCTCCATGCAGATGAGCGGCCGCCGTACTGCCGCGTTGAACAGATGGGAGAGAAGAGAAATGAGAGAAAATATATTCTTTACCAACTGACATATAGGTCCCACTCCCCTTGTATAAAGAGGATTAGGAATTCTCAATCTTTTTTTAGACGAATTAGGAATTCTCAATCTGATGTAGCGCATGTCCCCTATATCTTAGAACGATATTCGATGGCGCCTCTGAAGAGCCGCCCCAAGGAAGACGAAGAAGACCTCGCGGCGGCGGCTCCGGTGATCGCCCCCGCGGACCGGCTCAGCGCGCTTCCCAGCGACGTCCTCCCGCAGATCCTCTCCTTCCTGCCTGCGCACGAGGCTGTGCGCACGTGCGTGCTCACCCGGACCTGGCGCAACCTCTGGAAGGAGAAGCGCATCTTCCGTAGACGCCTGCTCATCACGGCCGCCGCCGAAGACCCGGCCGTGCAGGAGGACGTCCCGGGCTTCGTGGACCGCCTGCTTGACCTCCGCCTCCGCGAGATCAAGGACGCACCGCTGGAGAGCTGCGAGATCAGCTTCTGTTGGTTCGCCGAGGAGGACATCCTCCGCGCCCTGGAGTGCCAAATCCAGGCGCTCCGGGTGAACATATGGCCGAAACGCCCACAGCCCGGCAACCTGTATGATTTTTTGACAAACGGCAAGCCCCTGGCATCCCAGAACTTGACGAGGCTTGCGCTCGCCCGCATAGTGTTCGACGAAACGGATGGCGGCCAGCCCGACTTCTCAAGCTGCCCTGCTCTCCAAGACATGGAGCTGGACGATTGCCTGTTCCTTGCAGGGGTGATGGCCTCCCCCTCGCTTAAACGCCTGACCATCAGACGCAGCCATTTCATCGGCCGCTGTTACATTCGTGTTCCACGCCTCGTGTCCCTGTGCCTAGAGGCGCTGACCGGGACAGACCCCAAGCTTGAGAGCATGCCGGAGTTGGTGCTGGCATATGTCAACCTTGGTCAGCAGGCCTGTTTTGATGCCTACAGCTCCTCAGATACTGATGGAACCAATGATGATTCTGAATTGGATTCTTGTGACGACGTTGAAGCAGATGCAGAAAAGTGTGTGCTGCTTGGAGGTTTATCGGAAGCAAGGAATTTGACATTGATATCAGAGCACAAAACGGTACAAACGTCTCTGCTTGTTTCCCATATTCATATTCTCAGCTGTATATCCTTTACCTCTATTTTTCTTGTTCCAATTCATAGTTGGCAATCTTGCTTCATGTCTGATTTGCTGTCTTCATATAAAGATGAGTCCTCGTGTCTACAGTGATTTTTATTTATCTTTTTGGCAATCTGTACAGTATGTGATCAGAAGTGATTTGAGATGGTGCCCCACATTTCCCAAATTGAAAACCCTGGTACTCAATGACTGCTGGTGCAAACCTGTCGACAGCACTTCACTAGCATGCATTCTTGAACATGCACCAATACTAGAGAAGCTCACTGTTGAATTTTCTCAGCAGGTACGTACAGATTTTCTGAGTGGGAAACCACTATTGCGTTGCACAGTTGTTATAGTACTCTTATTTTTGGTTAATCTAATCGGTGGCTTCATTCACCACAGGTTAAACGCAATTACAGAGTGGAAATGACAGGACACTGTCATGCAACTGAGGAATCGACTATGATATCGCAACACCTTAAGATAGTCCAGTTCAAATGTGAAACTGTCAATGAAACACTTCTCAGTATTCTCAATTTTATGGGTACACTTAACATATGTAAGCTAATAACTAACACTAGTTTTGTCTTCTACATTTCTATATGGTTCATAGTGGCACGTGGTAGCAACACTATTCATGTTTTCTCTCTGTAGCAAAAAGGGTAGAGAAATGCAAATAATTAAGGAAAACAGTAGGAAATGAATTTTGAGTACAATGCTTTATACATATATATGCCTTTCATGTTTTCTCCATATTAATTTTGCAGTTTCCTTCCATTACAAAATAATGTATGATTATTAATAAACCAGTTATAGAGGTGTGAAGATACTATACACTTCTGCAAAATAGAAAATATATTCTAGTTCATTTTGTTTCAAGGGTTACCTACATAAAGACTTAATGGTTTCAAACTAATCTGCATTGCATTACATGCATGTGTACTACATATATGTATGTGGGCTGGTTGCATTCCATGAATAGAACTTAGTAGTTATTTTGGATTGGAAAACTGATGTTATGAATGAAGTAGTTATAAATTAGACACTGTTAGAGTCCCTCCACGATCATTTATATTTGAATCTTATGTAAGTGTTCTGTTTTCCCTTGCTGGGTTCCAATTATTTGTGATATTTCATACAAATTGTCTTGTTATCGCCATCTTAGAAAGTGCTGCCGTGCCAGTGTACCATGATAAGTTGTGTTTATTTTACTTTCTTATTCTTGCTATTAGAGTACAGGAACACTTTTAAAAGATGGACATGAGGATGTAAATACCAATAGCATCATACCATATTTTCATGCATAAACACACATACGCATGGATATTCATGTTTTGTTCACTTTGTGTTTAGAACTGGTTCTATCAAACTTTTTATCAATAAGTAATTAGTTCAAACATTTTTCATAGAAGTTCAACAGCGTAGAACTTTTGAATTCATATTTGTCAGTCTTGACCGCCATATATGTACATATACAAGGGTAGTAAGACTGACCAGGAAGAAATTGTGTAATCATATTGCCTTGAATTTTTTTAAAAGTAATACCTTTTCAATTTGTTCTAAGAAATACATTCATTTAAAAGAGGATAGCCAATTTTACACTATAGAACACTGCCAATCCCTAATGCATCATGTATACTGTTGAAAAAATATTGTGTAATTTTCTTAATTGTAACTCCATTTAATACAGCATCTGAGTAATTGGCTTATGATGAATTTTCATTATATAATTTCTTTTGCACTGAATTCTATTCTTACAACAATCCTTGCCATGTTTCCCATGTCGTTGTCAATGCTCTCCAAACTTACTGTGCTCATGTTTGTGCAGCATTTCAGTTCAGCGTCAGACAAGGCTCCAACTGAAGGAACAGATACCACTTCACTATGACATAATATATACCAATCAATCAAGGAACTCCAAGCTTCGCCAAAATAAAGGAAGTACAATACTACTATCAAGGATCATGTTGCTTGCATGTTCCGTCCTACTCCTAGAGAACAAGATCTCAAGAATCGTTTATTATCTAACCCTGCAAATCATGTTGCCTACAGTTGGCTCAAGGTGCTTGGCCATTTTCTGTCGATTTGTCAAGAATCTATAGTAGCATATAATTATTTTACCAACAGATCTGTGCTTTTTGTGACACTTTCTTCTTTAAGTGAGTCATTTCATGTTATTTTTCTCGTAATATAGAAGTGGAAATGGTCAGATGCCATTGCAGTTTTCAAGTGAACTATCACCAGTGCATGACTGCGTAACAATCCCAGTTGGGAAACCCCCTTTAGTCCCGGTCTCCCAACCGGGATTGCCAATCTGGGACTAAAGGCCTGGCTTTAGTCCCGGTCCCCTCAACTAGGATTGATTTGGGACTTCTAGTCCCGATTGGTAATACCAACCGTGAGTAAATGCAGCTCCAGCCCGGCCTCCAGGTGCTGCCACGTATTACATCTCCAGTCCCGATTGGTTATACCAACCGGGACTGAATGTCTCTTTTTCCCCTTCTGTCTTCTTTTCTATTCTTTTCTTTTCTTTTACAGTTTCTTTGCATTGAATATTGTACGCACATACTAAGAGTGAAACTAATTAAGATGTTGTATATTACAATGATCATCCATCCCACAATCAAATTTTATACAAACCATAATAAAATTAAACCAAGTCATTACACACTACATGTCCAAGTACTCCACAAAGTTCATGCAAACATATAGTATGTCACCACTACTACCTAATGATCGTATTTTCAATTTGGTGAAGTGTAGGTCACCAATGGGAAAACGATTATTGATGAAGACCAACACATTAACTAGTGTACTGTCCCTTGCTTCACAACTACGAGCACAGGATCTACTAACGACCTTTAACCCTGCTTCAGAAGTCGGTGGGTCTCCCCTTTTAGTCGGAACCAGCTTTGCTTGAAATTCTTCCATGGTGAGTGTTGGTCATTCATGAGCATATTTCCAATCATAACCTAATTGATACATTGTCTGGTTTAGAATCGCTTCAAAACTGCACCCTTTGTAGGTTAAGTCATACTCCTCAACCTGTAAGTGTTGGCAGAAAAAAGGTTATGAGAATCAAGCTTTGCAACATATGACAAGAAATCCAGATATAAGCTATGAGTTCGACTTAGACTATACCACATTATTGCATATGCTTCGAGCAATGCTTGCACATAAGCCCTCAATATCATGATGCATGCCCGTATTTATCGCTTGCATCAGTACGGAGGATAGTGTAGGCATGGTGTACCCAATATTTGCAAGCTTAGTTACACATGCAAAGACAACGTATTTTTATGCAATAGTCTGCTGGGGTGCCTTTATTCCCAACTCTGAGATTTATACAACACCTGTACCCCTCCTAGCGCAGATGGAAAAACCAATTCGACATTGGATTTATGGACCATTATCTACGTGAAAGGTCTGAACATCCACTACCTCAACCCCGAAATATGAGAGTGTCTTTAAGCCAAAGGATTGGGTTAATTACCTATGGTACATTTATTATATATATATATATATATATATATATATATATATATATATATATATATATATATATACACACACACATATCAGAAAATATATTTATACAAGCGTATTTGACACATTAATTTATTGGAAACATATAGAGTTCCATACTATGCTTGGATGATTAAAAGGTACTTCCAGCAACACTGGATCGTATCCCCTCCATGATATGTAGTCACCGAAACCTATGACTTCTGGTGGAGAAAGACGACATCCAGCCATCTCTTCTTACAAAAGTCAATATATCAAAAATCATATCAACACATGACTATTCACAAATGTATATCTGAAGTGATAGACATCCAATAGTAATGATTGTTAACTTTCTAGAAAGTTTATTAAGTTATCTATTGTCATCTCAAGATGATTCCACAGTTAACTAAGCCAAACATTACAAAGAAGCATTACTGTCCAGATTTGGGCAGATTTTAACATCCAACTTTGAACTCCTAAACCAGCAGGCCTAAAATCATGAAATTTTAAGAAAACCAAGACATAGAAGTTATCTACAACTTTTGTATTCATCGCATTCACATAAAACATAATTTGCATCAAGAAATTATCACTACAATAGAAACTACACATGCAGCCATTTCAGCACACATGTGTAACCAAGTTCTTCACTCGGTTCATTAGCAAACATCTCATTTTGAGCCAAGATTTTTATGGATGATAGGTGATGACAAAACATGACTACTGTAGAAAGATTATATGCTCAGGTTTCATAATTTAATTATCACAAAGAAAACAAGTTTTAATTACAAATAAGCATGTGAGGGCATAATAAATTTACAGATCCACATTTTCTGAAAATACATGATCATATTAAGTGTTCTTATGGTACAACAACATCATGCAAAGGTAGTGGAACAACATTTTCTATTTTTACACACTTATATTATTTATAAACCATTTAACAAGCAGTACACAAGTTAAATCAATAACTCAATCATACAAGCACCAATAAATTTAAAATTTTTATCACAGCACAAGCATCACATGAGTAGCATACCATAAAAATTTCACATCAAAAGAAGCACTACAACTATAAATATGAATTTAACACTAAAAAGCATGGATGTACATCCATAGCAAAAACTTTGCACTAACATATACCATATTATGTTTCTACTGCATAGATCTACTCACAAGGATTCCAAAATATTTTCATTTGCTATTTTACGATTTTTCTATAATTTACTATGTATTTTCAAAGATTCGGCCAGTTATATGCTTGAAGAAAAGATTAAACCTTATATATCAAAATTCACCGAAGTCAATTTTTTAATAAGTCTATATATACCAAAATTCACATCAATAAACCCTATGTATCAAAATTCAGCATCTTTTCACATATATATCAAAATTGATATATCAAAATATATCAATAAAGCAAATTTTATGGTTGAGTGCTCGGTTTCACACAGCAGGAAGGGATGAGATCGATGTGGATGGCACTGCACACCTAGTGGCAATAGCGAGGGCGCGCGCACCAGGGAGAGAGGACAAGGATGCTACCGGATAAGAGGTCGTGGCCGGCTGGAGCTGAGGAGAGGACGCCTCGCGCGCCGGCGGGGAGAGATGATGAGGACGAGGATGACGTCGGCCGAATCGAGGATGAGGGCGAGGGCGAGGCTATGCACACTGGGGAGACAAGACGAGGGCGAGACTGACTGCCGGAGATGAGGAAGAGGGTGCGTACGCTGGAGCCGAGTGTAAGGTCCAAATGGCTAGAGGGGGGGTGAATAGCCTATTTAAAATTCTACAAGCTTCACTAAACAACCACGTTAGTATAAAAGATGGCTAAGCTAATTCTGACACTAGCTCAACTACACTATGCAAGCCACCTATACAATACTAGTGAAGCAAGGCTATGATCTCTAATACACACCAACAAGACTAAGTCACTAAGCTACTTACTCCTATGTGATAAAGGCTACACTGAGCAAACTACACAAGGACTAGTACAAGAAAGTAAAGAGCAAGTGACTTGATTCTTATACCAACGATGTAGAGAAGTAATGCACTTGAAGAATCAATCACAATAATCAACCACAAGAGAAATCCTTGGCAAAGAGATGACACAAGATTTTTTACCGAGGTTCACTTGCTTCCCAGCAAGCTACTCCTCGTTGTGGCGATGCACCCACTTGTTAGTTCGCGAGCTAATCGACTATCAAGAGTCGAGCCCTCGGCGGGCGCCGCACAACCGCACACAAGATGGGGATCCTCCAAGCCACGAGCTCCATTAGAGTATCCAATTTGCGAACTCCCGCGGGGAAGGATCAAGAACCCCTTACAACACTTGGTGAGGGCTCCAACAATCTCCAATTGCGAGCTCAATCACCTCCGCTGCTCCAAGCCGTCTACCGTGTCGGGAAACACGGAAGAGTAATAAGAAATCCGCAGCAACTCGAAGATCAAGTGCCTCTAGAATGCAACTCTCAAGCAATGCACTTGAATCTCACTCAATCTCACTCAAGATGTGCAATCGGCACTCCGTTGCTCTCTGCCCCTCTAGACGTCTGACCGGACGCTCCGGTTCCGTGAGGGACCGGACGCGCCGGTTGCACGCTCTTCTTCTATGCATAGGTGAACTGACCGGACGCGCTGGTCAGGCTAGACCAGCGTCCGGTCAGAAACCCTAGCTAGCAGCACCGAGTTGAACTGACCGGACGCGTCCGGTCAAACCGGGACCGCGTCCGGTGCAGCGTCCGATTGCCGTTTTTCAGTGAAAAACAATTTAGACTTTCGCCACCTTTTCTAGACTCCGGCGCAATAGAAAATAGGCATTTCATTTCCTCGAAAACACCTGAATCCCGTGCTCGTAAGCTCGGTGGGAGGGAGAGCGAACCCCAAACTCCTTACTACCGCTCAAACACCACCGCCTCCGCAAATGTGCTAACACCACCAAGTTTACACCATCAATGTGTATGTGTGTTAGCATTTCACAAACATTTTTCAAGGCGTTATGTTAGCTCTCAACTAGATCCTAATGCATATGCTCAAGACATTGATCTAGTGGCACTTGATTCCCGAGCTAACCGTGATTGCCCCTCTTGATAGTCGGCTATGTATTCTAAACCCGGTCAATCACTTCTCTACTCATCTTAGACCGGCAAAAGGAAAATCCTATGGTTATACCTTTGCCTTGCGCTCTTAGATCCTTCTCTTCCACTTGATCATCATGTCCATCATATTATGTGCGTCTCCACCATGATCTTGCTCATCATTTCATGCACCAAATCATGTGGTCTTGTGGCCATCTCTCCATGTCATTTCCACCTCCATCACATGTTGCTTATGCCTAGCTTAATCACACTTGATACAATAGCATTAGCAACTTGGTGTCATTAATTACCAAAACCAAACTTGGGCTTTCAATCTCCCCCTTTTTGGTAATTGATGACAACCATTACAAAGATATGAAATAAAATCAATTTTCAATTTTGATAGTATTAGCTCCCCCTACATATGTGCTTCCATGAGTTTGGTTCAATTGTGCACATTTGTATGGATTAGAATTTTGGGAGAGTTACTACTATCAAATTGATGCTAAGGTATATAGAATGGACCTTTGAAGCGTGATACCAATCAGAGTTGCCTTTATATACCATCCTTAGCATCGATGTAGCTAGACACCACTTGTAATTCATCACTTGTAAAGATCACAAACACTAAAGTACCCCGTGAGATCAATATTATAAGCAAAGGTGTCTAGATACCACTTGTAAAGCTACTCACAACAAATCATCATTCAAGTTCTAATTCTAGCAATCACCATACAAACATGAATATGAATTTAAGCTTTGCAATGCAACAATTCATCATGTTAATGCACATACAAATGCAACAAATAATTCATGAGCTTGCTCCCCCTACTTGTGTTCTCAATTTTTAATTGATCCCTTTCCAATGTCATTCTCTCCCCCTTTGCAACTTAACTTTTTATCTTTGTGACTTTTCTATCTTTGTGACTTTTCTCTCCCCCTTTGTCAACAATCACCAAAAAGGTGCCAATTTTAGTGAGAGTTAAGTCAATTAATATGAGGGAGTCCAAATTATGGTTCAATCTAGATCACTTGCCTAGAATATGTAATTCGGTTTGATCCAAGGACAAGCTTCTTCACACCTCATAAAGTATAAGGGTTATCTTGACCATGTTGAATTACACATCATGAGCTCATTTTCTAGATTCAACACTAGGTTTGCAAGCCCACAAACATGTCATATGCTACCACTAGATCAAACAAAACATAGAAGCAATAGTGGTACCATATATACATTAAACTCATTTGATTTGCATGAATGAGCCTATTTATCATGCAAATATGTCTATATGTTCTAAACATGTCCTTAGCAAAGTATGGATGATATGCCAAACAACTTTACCTTGCTATGTCGGAGGAGAGGCATGTCATATAAGAATGTGGGGATGCACTCATTTCAAGTTGGAGAAGTCAAGTATGTTCAATTCATTCTTCAACTTGTAAAATCTTTTCTCATCAAGTGGCTTTGTGAATATGTCGGCTAGTTGATCTTCGGTGCCAATGCTCTCAATGCTAATATCACCCTTTTGTTGATGGTCTCTTATGAAGTGATGTCTTATGTCAATGTGCTTCGTTCTTGAATGTTGAACCGGATTTTGTGTCATCTTGATTGCACTTTCATTGTCACAAAACAACGGAACATTCTTGAATTTTATTCCAAAGTCATTCAAAGTGGCCTTCATCCAAAGCAATTGTGCACAACAACTACCGGCACTAATGTATTCGGCCTCGGTGGTAGATAGTGCAACACTATTTTATTTCTTTGATGACCATGAAATAAGGGACCTTCCAAGCAATTGACAAGTGCCACTTGTGCTCATTCTATCAATCTTGCATCCACCATAGTCGGAGTCCGAATATCCAATCAACTCAAAATTAGACCCCTTTGGAAACCATAATCCAACATCATGAGTGCCCTTAAGATATCTCAATATCCTCTTGGTTGCTTTCAAGTGACTTTCTCTAGGTGAAGCTTGATATCTTGCACACTTGCACACACTAAACATCACATCCGGCCTCGAAGTGGTGACATAGAGCAAACTTCCAATCATAGACCGGTATTGCTTTTGATCTACCATGTTGCCACTAGCATCAACACCCAATTGATCATTTGTGTCCATTGGTGTACTCATTGGCTTAGCATCTTGCAATCCAAACTTCTTGATCATGTCCTTGATGTACTTGCCTTGACTTACAAAAGTGCCATTCTTCATTTGCTTGATTTGAAGTCCAAGGAAGTAACTAAGCTCTCCAATCATAGACATCTAAAACTCATTTGCCATCATTTTTCCAAACTCTTCACAAAAGTCTTGATTGGTTGATCCAAAAATGATATCATCCACATAGATTTGCAACACAAACAAGTCAATGCCTATCTTTTTGGTGAAGAGAGTGGTGTCAACCTTTCCCATCTTGAATCCTTTAGAAAGAAGAAAGTCCCTCAACCTCTCATACCATACTCTAGGTGCTTGCTTCAAACCATACAATGCCTTCATGAGCTTGTAAACATGGTCGGGCTTCTTATCATCTTTAAAACCGGGAGGTTGCTCAACATAAACTTCTTCATTGATGTAGCCATTGAGAAATGCACTCTTGATATCCATTTGATAGAGCTTGATGTTGTGTGCACAAGCATATGCTAATAAGATTCTAATTGCCTCCAATCTTGCAACCGGTGCATGTCTCTCCAAAGTCAAGACCCTCAACTTGAGTATATCCTTGTGTTACTAATCTTGCTTTGTTTCTCACAACCATACCATCTTGATCTTGCTTGTTTCTAAAGACCCACTTAGTGCCAATCACATTGTAGTTCTTTGGCCTCTCAACAAGTTCCCAAACTTGATTTCTAGTGAAGTTGTTTAGTTCTTCATGCATGGCATTTACCCAATCGGAATCCTTCAAAGCATCTTCTATTTTCTTAGGTTCTTCAAGTGACACAAATGAGTAGTGCTCACAAAAGGATGCTAATCTTGATCTAGTTTGAACACCACTTTGAATTCCACTAATGATTTGATCCAATGGATGATCCCTTGCAATACTAGTAGGTTGGAGTATTGGGAGTTGATTGCTTCCACTTGTTTGACCTTGAACTTGAGCTTCATCATGAGAACCACTAGAGCTTGCTTGATTTGTATCAATTTGCACACTTTGGTTGATCACATGAATATCATCATCATCAACTTGCCTTGGCCTAACATCACCAATGTCCATGTTTCTTATTGCATTTGCCAATTGGTCTCCTCTCACATCATCAAGGTTTTGAGCTTCATTTTGAGATCCTTGGGTTTCATCAAACTCAATATCATGAACTTCTTCCAAGGTGCCATTTGTGAGATTCCAAACTCTATATGCTTTGCTTGTGGTAGAATAGCCAAGTAAGAACCCTTCATCACATTTCTTTTCAAACTTGCTCAATCTAGTGCCTTTCTTGAGAATATAGCATTTGCAACCAAACACTCTAAAGTATGTAATGTTGGGCTTTCTTCCATTCAATAGCTCATATGGTGTCTTCCCAAGCTTCCCATGGCAATAAAGACGGTTGCTACAATAGCAAGCCGTGTTGATAGCTTCACTCCAAAATGAATGACTCACATTGTATTCACTAAGCATTGATCTAGCCATGTCAATTAAAGTTCTATTCTTCCTTTCAACTACACCATTTGATTGAGGAGTGTATGTTGGTGAGAATTGATGTCCAATACCGAGATCATCACATAAATCTTCAATTCTTGTGTTCTTGAACTCACTACCATTGTCACTTCTAATCTTCTTGATGGTGATTTCAAACTCATTTTGCACTCTTTTGACAAAAGACTTGAATAGATCATAGACATCACTCTTGTCATAGAGAAAGAACACCCAAGTGTATCTAGTGTAGTCATCAACAATCACAAAACCATACTTGTTGCCACCAATGCTAGTGTATGTAGTTGGCCCAAACAAGTCCATGTGCAATAGCTCAAATGCCTTTGATGTGCTCATTTCACTCTTACTAGGATGTGTATTTCCAACTTGTTTGCCGGCTTGACAAGCACTACAAGGTTTATCCTTCTCAAAAGTCACATCTTTCAAGCCTCTAACTAAGTCATGCCTCAAAAGTTTGTTCAGTTGTTTCATTCCAACATGACCAAGCCTTCTATGCCATAACCAACCCATACTAGATTTGCTAAGCAAGCATGATGTCAATTGTATCTCACTATCATTGAAGTCAACCAAGTATAAACTACCATGTCTAAATCCTTTGAATATCAAATTTGATCCATCAACACTTATGACTTCAACATCATCACTACCAAATATGCACTTGAAGCCAAGATCACAAAGTTGTGCCACCGATAAAAGATTGAAATCCAAGCTCTCAACTAGCAACACATTAGATATGCTCATATCATTTGAGATAGCAATTTTACCAAGCCCCTTGACCTTGCCTTTCTTGTTGTTGCCGAAAGTGATAGCATCAAAACCACCATTTTGACTTGTATCAATTGATTTGAACATACAAGAATCCCCAGTCATATATTGAGTGCACCCACTATCAAGCACCCAATGCCTTCCTCCGGCTTTGTAATTGACCTACAAGATAAGATCAATTCTTTTTAGGTACCCAAACTTGTTTGGGTCCTCCAAGATTAGTGACCAAGCTCTTTGGTACCCAAATGGCTTTCTTCTTTGAGCCCATCCATGGTGCACCAATGAACTTAGCATAAACACCATTTGTACCCTTGGTAAGTATATAGAAAGAATCAAACTTAATTGAGGATACATTAGCATTGGATTTCTTGTTCATGCAATGTTGCTCTATGTGACCAACTTGCTTGCAACTTTTGCAATAGCTACCATTGTTCTTCATAAAACGAGTCTTGTGAGGAGCAAAAGCGGTCTTGCCTTTCTTAGGGTTATAGCCCAATCCCTCTTTGTAGAGAGAAGCTCTTTGGCTACCCAAGCACATAAGTAAGCGGTCCTCACCACCATAAGCCTTAGCTAAGGTGTGATTGAGCTCTTTTACCTTCTTCTTGAGATTTTCATTCTCAACTATAAGTGTGGAGTCACAAGTGAAACCATCACTAATAGATGAGGATGATGTAGATGCGCTACATGAAGGGTTAGTGGTAGCAACAACAATATGCTTATGACAAGATTCATCAATTATATCACAAGATATGCCTATGTTGCAAGTTTTAGCTTTCTCAACATTAGTTGGCATGTTTTCACATTTTTTAACTAGAGAGGAATGGGCTTCTTCAAGCTTAGTGTGAGACTTTTGAAGCTTCTTATGGTCTACCTTTAGACTCTCATAAGATGCCCTAAGCTCATCAAGTTCTTGCATAAGGTTTTTCTTTTCCTTAAGCAAGCCCTTGCACTCCTTCCTAGATTCTTTAAAGTGTTGAGTGCAATCTTCTAGCATAGTGATTAGTTCATCTTTAGTGAATTCTTCTTCATCACTATCACTATCACTAGCATTATCATGATCACTCTCATCGTCAGATGATACCTTAGCGGCCTTAGCCATGAAGCATGATGGAGTGTCAAAAAGGGAGACCTTCTCTTGGATGGCAATGCTAGCATGTCCCTTCTTCTTGCTCTTGTTGTCATCCTCATCATCACTTGAGGAATCATCACTATCCCATGTAGCAACATGAGAATCATTCTTCTTCTTATGAGAGCTCTCCTTCTTTTCTTGCTTCTTCTTTTGCTTCTTCCTTTCCTTCTTGATAGCATCTTCATCATCACTATCATAAGGACACTTTGCAATGAGATGGTCCTTGCTATGGCATCTAAAGCATCTCATGGTATGCTTATTCTTCTTGGATGAGTTCTTTCTTCTTCTTGTACGAAAGCCTTTCTTCTTCATGAACTTGCCAAATTGCTTGATAAAGAGAGCCATCTTCTCATCAATGTCATCACTATCGCAAGAGCTTGAGTCTTCATCACTTGATGATTCAATCTTGGATTTGCTCTTGGATGTGGTGACTTTAAATGCCACACTCCTCTTCTTCTCATCATCCTTCTTCTCATTTTCCTTCTTCTTCTTCTTCTTGACCAACTCATCCTTCTCATCATCTTCTCTATATGAATCATCGGTCATTACTTCTTGAAATATTTGTTGAGGAGTTGAATCCTTCAATGTAGTCCTCACTAGCACGGTGATCAATGTATCAAACCTCTTGGGCAAGCTTCTCAAGAACTTCATAGAGAATTGGTTGTCCTTGACCTCCTCACCAAGTGCCTTGAGCTCATTGACAATGACTTGCAACCGATAAAACATTTCCGGTACACTCTCATCATCTTGCATCTTGAAACTTGAAAATTTTTCTTGCAAGATATATGCTTTAGCGGTCTTTGTGCCTTCAGTGCCCTCAAATGTTTCTTCTAGCTTGGCCCAAGCATCATGAGCAATTTCAATGTTCTTCACTTGCTCAAATGTCTTGTCATCTAATGCCTCATGAAGAGCACTAATGGCAATGTCATTGCATTGGAGTTTCTTTTCTTCCACTGGTGTAGGTGCTTCCGGATTAGCAACCTCAAATTTTGTTTCGGTGACCTTCCACACTTCTCTATTGATTGACTTGAGGTGTGCGGTCATCTTAACCTTCCAATATGCATAATTTGTGCCATCAAAGTGAGGTGCCTTCTTGGTGTTGTTGATGTGCAAACTTAATTGAGCCATTTCTTCTTCACCGTAGGTTGTTAAGCCTAAAAAAATGGTGCCTCGGCTCCGATACAACTTGTAAGGTCCAAATGGCTAGAGGGGGGTGAATAGCCTATTTAAAATTCTACAAGCTTCACTAAACAACCACGTTAGTATAAAAGATGGCTAAGCTAATTCTAGCACTAGCTCAACTACACTATGCAAGCCACCTATACAATACTAGTGAAGCAAGGCTATGATCTCTAATACACACCAACAAGACTAAGTCACTAAGCTACTTACTCCTATGTGATAAAGGCTACACTGAGCAAACTACAAAAGGACTAGTACAAGAAAGTAAAGAGCAAGTGACTTGATTCTTATACCAACGATGTAGAGAAGTAATGCACTTGAAGAATCAATCACAATAATCAACCACAAGAGAAATCCTCGGCAAAGAGATGACACAAGATTTTTTACCGAGGTTCACTTGCTTCCCGGCAAGCTACTCCTCGTTGTGGCGATGCACCCACTTGTCGGTTCGTGATCTAATCGACTATCAAGAGTCGAGCCCTCGGCGGGCGCCGCACAACCACACACAAGATGGGGATCCTCCAAGCCACGAGCTCCACTAGAGTATCCAACTTGTGAACTCCCGCGGGGAAGGATGAAGAACCCCTTACAACACTTGGTGAGGGCTCCAACAATCTCCAATTGCGAGCTCAATCACCTCCGCTGCTCCAAGCCGTCTACCGTGTCGGGAAACACGGAAGAGTAATAAGAAATCCATAGCAACTCAAAGATCAAGTGCCTCTAGAATGCAACTCTCAAGCAATGCACTTGAATCTCACTCAATCTCACTCAAGATGTGCAACCAAGCAAAGAGATGAGTAGAGGGGTTGTTCTCTAGCTCAAAGGATGTCTCTAGGTCTCAAAATGTGCAAGAGTTACCCTCAAACCTCAGACATCTTCTATTTATAGCGAAGGGGTACGCAGCTAGCCGTTACGGACGACGCAGCGAAAATCGTGCTGACCGGACGCATCCGGTCACTACACGACAGCAAGAAACAGTGCGCGTCAGAACTAGCCGTTGCCGTGACCGGACGCACTCAACCGTTTGACCGGACGTGATAGTGCCAGCGTCCGGTCGCGTTCCAGTAAGCTCTCGTCGAGACCGGACGCGTCCGATCGCACGTGACCGGACGCGCCACGCGTCCGATCGGCACTCCGCTGCTCTCTGCCCCTCTGGACGTCTGACCGGACGCTCCGGTTCCGTGAGGGACCGGACGCGCCGGTTGTGCGCTCTTCTTCTATGCACAGGTGAACTGACCGGACGCGCTGGTCAGGCCAGACCAGCGTCCGGTCAGAAACCCTAGCTAGCAGCACCGAGTTGAACTGACCGGACGCGTCCGGTCAAACTGGGACCGTGTCCGGTGCAGCGTCCGATTGCCGTTTTTCAGTGAAAAACAATTTGGACTTTCGCCACCTTTTCTAGACTCCGGCGCAATAGAAAATAGGCATTTCATTTCCTCGAAAACGCCTGAATCCCGCGCTCGTAAGCTCGGCGGGAGGGAGAGCGAACCCCAAACCCCTTACTACCGCTCAAACACCACCGCCTCCGCAAATGTGCTAACACCACCAAGTGTACACCATCAATGTGCATGTGTGTTAGCATTTCACAAACATTTTTCAAGACGTTATGTTAGCTCTCAACTAGATCCTAATGCATATGCTCAAGATATTGATCTAGTGGCACTTGATTCCCGAGCTAACCGTGATTGCCCCTCTTGATAGTCGGCTATGTATCCTAAACCCGGTCAATCACTTCTCTACTCATCTTAGACCGGCAAAAGGAAAATCCTATGGTTATACCTTTGCCTTGCGCTCTTAGATCCTTCTCTTCCACTTGATCATCATGTCCATCATATTATGTGCGTCTCCACCATGATCTTGCTCATCATTTCATGCACCAAATCATGTGATCTTGTGGCCATCTCTCCATGCCATTTCCACCTCCATCACATGTTGCTTATGGCTAGCTTAATCACACTTGATACAATAGCATTAGCAACTTGGTGTCATTAATTACCAAAACCAAACTTGGGCTTTCACCGAGGCCGGCCGGAGACAAGGGTGCCGCCGCGCGCCGGGATTGAGACGGACGAATGGCGCCGGTGGCGAGACCGCACGCGCCGGATCGAGACTGGCGCACGTCGCGAGTGGCGAGTGCGGCCATAGATGAGGAAGAGGGGGCGGGTGGCGAGCGCGGCTAGTCTAGGGGATTGAAAAAGCGTGGCTGCGGCGTTGAGTGAAATTTTGGGGAGGAAGAAGAAAGAACATCCGTATATATATATGGTATAGCACTATAGTCCCGGGTTGGGTTATCAACCATGACTAAAAGACCTCGGGTCCCGGTTGGAGGCCCAGGACCCTGGTTTGGGCCTTCAACCGGGACCCGAGGTCTTTTAGTCCCGGTTGGTAGCCTAATCTGGGACTAAATCCAATTTTTGGCGTGCGACAAAATTGCTGCCTACCCGACAGTTTCGTTTCCCGCCCATACAACAGTTTTAACATATCCTTTAACATAAATAGGCTGAAAATTAGAAATTGCGTAGTAAAAAAATATAGCTCAAAAAATTACAATACAAAATTTCTTTGATATACAATTTATAATGCTTTTATTTCATGCTTTAAATATTTAATAACATATGCTACAAATTATAATTACAATTTGAAATTTGAAATTTCAAATATGAGAAATGCAAACATAACTTTTCTTGAAAAGATGATTTCAAATGAAAAAGTTGTCAACAACAAAGTTGCATAACTTTTCGAGATCTACAACTTTTGTTTTGGTTGTTTCTCCATTTAAGGTCATTTTAAAAATTCATATTTTAAATTCATAAAATTTAAACATAGTTTTATGTGAAAAGATGACTTCAAATGAAAAAGTTGTCAATTATAAAGTTGCATAACTTTTCAAGATCTACAACTTTTATTTTTGTCATTTCTTCATGTGGCAAAGTGGTATTATACATTGTTCACAAAGTTACATCTCTGTCTTATAAATTTGTGACCAATGTAGAGAACCTTACAAGAAATGACCAAAACAATACTAAAGATCTTAGAGAACCTTACAAGAAGTATTTAGGGTACATAAAAATTACATATACAATAACAAATACCTAATAATAAAATTACATATACGATAACAAAGACCTTTCTCTGAGTAGATATTACAATCAAAGTGTACCAACATATTATAAAATAACCACCTCAAAAACATTTTTCTAGCACCAAGGTAGGGTCCTGCTAGAGGATGCCGGAGGTGGATGACGAACTACGCCAAGCCTAGAGATGAAGGGGGCGGTTGCACGAGCAGCGATGAACCCATGCCTCTCAGGAAGACAGTACATTCATGCCATGAATGGACTGACACCCGACTTGGATGGATCCATCAACCTGCAGAGTGTCCATTCATGCCTTGCATGTACAGCCAATCCGCAGACAGACCAGAGCACACCGGATTTGATGGATCCATCAACGTAGCAGGCAGCCCATGCAATAATTACGTTGCATGGGCGTCACACCTAGCTTTTCTAGGCTTTGGCATTGCTCCATCTTCAAAAACATGCTTCTAGTACCTGTGTTTGTGTGCATCATTGCTGACTACACTTAATAAAAATTGTATATGGATAGCTTTCTTCCATAGAGAGGACATGTTTGTGGATAGGAAATTGGGCAAACAACAACAGATGGATGGGGATCAAATTGGGTACCAGGGAACACTGCATGTCATCATCGGAGATGAGAGATTGACACCGGTGGAGTGGCTGATTTTATAAGCATGAGCAGCGGCAGTGGTAGTTGGGATGTGTGGTAATTTGCCTGCTGTGGGCGATGGTAGTTGGGATGTGTGGCAGCGGGACTTTCAATCCCGGTTTGTAACTACAACCGGGATTAAAAGTACCTTTAGTCCCGGTTTGTAGTACAAACCGGAACTAAAAGTCCCCTATGTTTATTATTCCGACAAAAATTCTTTCTGTTTTTATTTCTCTGTTTTTTATATTTGCATAAGCATTTCAATCCTACACAAGGTAAATTTGAATCCATACTCACATAATTAAGATGTCCATACAAATAAACCTAATGAAACATAATTAACTTGTTCATACAAACATAATTAAAGTATCCATACAAATAAACCTAATTAAAGTATATAACCATTCGAATAAATCTGATTAAACATAACAGTACCAATTAAAACCAAACTAACACATGGATCCTAAAAACCGGCTGCAGCCCTATTCTATCTCCACTGCTAGTAGCGCACGTCTCGGATGATGTAACCACATACATTGTTTATGTAATGCAAGGCCCGCACTATAGCACTCTTCGTTGCCTCACAACGCCAAGGACATGGTATCCTATAGATGTAGTCTACTGACAGACTATCAATATCCTAGTTCTGCCTCATTCTCACACAATGCTGGTAGCCAGCTGTCATCCTCTGGCCCATCACTTCCACGAAGTCCCAGGCATACCCCAGTCAATTAAGAGCTTACGTGAGAATGGGATGCAAGCCACATATAGCATAGGTGTAGTCATAAAGCAAATGCTGCAAGCGGACAAACAAAAAATATCAGGAAGCGCTCATATAATAATAAGAATAAATAAACATTACTCTTATATCATACATGCGTACCACATCCATAAAGTTGAATGTCACATGCCTCTCGCTTACTAACGGCACATCCAAAGTATTCTGAACTAAAACTTGTATCTTCATCGGGGATCAATCAAGCATATGGTAGCCAGTCCGCTCAAGTGCCTGCAAAGTAAGTAGCATGGCATCGGTCTAGGCAGCTACCTTGGTCACTGATGGTCATCCAAACTGCACGATCTGCTAGCGCACATCATTATTGTACCTAATGGGATGTCGAAGGTAAGACTGCACGTCCATAACTCGCCTCCATTCATGACCTGACTTGTCGTGTTCTCGAAGATGTCATACACCCCGAGTAGCCATAGTGCATTGTCCAGCCACTTCATCGGTTTTATAGTTAGTGACATATGCAATAATCGTATTATCAATGAATGTATATATGCAAAAATTATATTAGCACGCAAAACTTAAAATATTCCATACTATTGATGGGTCTGGGTAACACGGGACAGCCCTATTTGGCGATGGCGCGAAAGGAACATCGCCAGGGTGGAAACCTGGTTCCTGTGGCTGGGGAAGTCCGCTGCCATTCATAGTAACTAAAAAAACCGAAAAACATCCCAATAAATATAAAACCCTCATATAAATATACCATGGAATATATATTAGAGAAACATATAAACAATAAATTGCCAAGATATATATATTAACGATTATTAACTGTCATCAAGAAATAATGTTGCTAACAAAGATCTGGAAAATAATAAATATTTAAGGTTACATAGAAATGATGTATAAATAAAAATAAAATCCACCATTATTAATCTTAATCTAATAAACCACATAATTGAATATTTATATGCTTATTACTAAAGCATGAAATGATCTACATTATTAGCAATGAAAGATTAGAAGAAGAGGTTGCTAACCTTTAGAAGATTGGAGATGAAGCCGGCGGCCGAGAGCAAGAACTTGCTTCCCCAAGCAAGAACACAGATGAACAATAAGCAAAGACCAAGATTTGATCGGTGTGTCTCGGCCTGGGGGACAGTGGAACCAGGTTATATAGGTGGGGACCTTTAGTCCCGGTTGGTGGAGCCACAACCCAGGATAAAAGGCCGGCAGAACCTTTGGTCCCGGTTGGTGGTTCCAACCGGGATTAAAAGGCAACCTTTAATCCCGGTTTGAACCATAAACCGGGACTAAAGGTCCTTGCTGTAAAAACCTATTGCACTATCTGTTGGGCATGGGATTCTAGTCCCGGTTGGTGATTCCAACTAGGACTAAATCTTCTATTACTCCCGGGCCAAATTACGGCCGAGACTAAAGCCAAAAACGAGAAGTTTGTTCTCTACTAGTGTATGCATTAAAATTTTTCTTTCTCAAGTGAGGTTGAATGCCTCATGGTTCATCAGATGCATTGGAGTTTGGTTATAGGGTTTCAAATTATCTACGTTAGGAATTTCCTGTGGCAGAATGTGTCTCGCAGGTATGGCTCTTGATTCCTCCGGCTCTACACTAGCACTCTTCTTCTTGGCAAATTCTTTTAGTGTTTCAGAATATAGTCCTTTCTTCCTTCCATTGTTGGTTCACTGCTACCGACCTACGATAGCCCACTAGTGTCTACTGCTCTGTTTTCCTTGTTCCAAACTTCCAGATCCAAATAGATTTTTTTTGAAAGATCCGAGAACATATTGTTCCAGCATATGCTACACCACAACACCAATACAGTGTCACATGTGTGTCATTATAAATATACTAATACCGTTAAACCATCGGTCGGCAGAGCTAGCCCAGTAGTGAAGTGTTGGTAAATGTACTATTTGCAATGGACTACGGGTTGGTACAAATAATTGCCTATACAGTTATAATGTTGTTTGGGATAGATTAGTAAAGAGGACAAACCTTCGGTCAATATAGGCTTGCCTCTGGCACACTCCGGAAATGAAAAAGACCCATTTGCGGAAACTGAAAACAAAACAGGCCTGTTCACGGCAAAATTGTTAGGCCCAAATACCACCCTCTCCAAACCCTAACTCTTCGCCACTTTAGTAAACAAATACAGAGACGAGACGAGCGCAACGCATCCCACGACGGGGGTCGATCTATTCGATCGATGGCGCCACTAACGAGACGCCCCAAGGAAGGCGAAGACCTCGCGGCGGCGACTCCGGTGATCGCCCTCGCGGATCGGCTCAGCGCGCTTCCCAGCGACGTCCTCCCATAGATCCTCTCCTTCCTGCCTGCGCACGAGGCCGTGCGGACGTGCGTGCTCGCCCGGACCTGGCGCAACCTTTGGAAGGAGAAGCGCATCTTCCCTAGATGCCTGCTCATCACGGCCACCGCCGAAGACCCGGCCGTGCAGTAGGACGTCCAGGGCTTCGTGGACCGCCTGCTTGACCTCCGCCTCCGCGAGATCAAGGACGCACCCCTGGAGAGCTGCGAGATCAAGTTCGGTTGGTACTTTGACGGGGAGATTATTCCCAGCTTGAGCCGCTGGATCCGCCGCGCCCTCGAATGCCAAATCCAGGTGCTCCGGGTGCACATGTGGCACGACCTCTACAATGGCTACCCCTACTTCCCCTATGATTTTTTGACAAGCAGCAAGCCCTTGGCATCCCAGAATTTGACAAGGCTTGAGCTCGCTGGCATACTGTTCAACGAAATGGATGGCGGCAAGCCCGACTTCTCAAGCTGCCCTGCTCTCGAAGACATGGAGTTGGTCGATTGCCTATTGAATGCGGTGATGACCTCCCCATCGCTTAAACGCCTGACCTTCAGACGCTGCAAGTTCTACAACTGCTGCCGTGTTCGTGTTCCACGCCTCGTGTCCCTGTGGCTAGAGACCCTGACCGGGAGAGGCCCCCAGCTTGAGAGCATGCCGGAGTTGGTACTGGCATATGTCTACATTAGTCATTATTATGATGGTTCTGATAATGAGTACAGCTCCTCAGATCCTGGTGTTACCGATGATGATTCTGCATTGGATTCGGGTGATGACGCTGGAGCAGATACAGAAAACGGTGTGTTTCTTGCCTCAGATACTGAGCATGACGTTGAAGAGGATACAGAAAAGAGTGTTCTTCTTGGAGGTTTATCGGAAGCAAGGAATTTGACATTGATATCAGAGGACAATACGGTACAACTTCTCTTGTTTCCCATATTCATATTGTTGACTGTATTCAGAGAAACATTTGCGTGTTTGGTTTCCTGGTTCCAAACGAACCTGGTTCGTGGGGTGCAGACTCATTGCGTTTGGTTGGCCGGAGGAGCACTAGACACTACCGGAGCCGGCTGCTTTGCCGAGGGCCCCAGGCTCTCGGCAAAGCCTCTAAGGCTCTCGGCAAATCCTTTGCCGAGCGCAGCTCTCGACAAAGCGCCCTCGGCGAAAATCCGATCGGCAAAGGCTTCTTTGCCGAGTAGGGTCTGGCTGGCCGCATGCAAGAAGGGTCACCGGGCCTAGCTCGGGGGAAACTAATCTCGTTTCTGTTTCTGGTCAGGCTCGCACGAGCATCTAAGCGCACGCCTCGTGGTTCAATCGAGAGAGAGTTAGCGTATCTATGTGTGTGCAAGCAACCAACCAAACAAAAACCGCATGCGGCTAGGCTCTGCTCAACCAGGCGTCCAAACGAACTGCAAGTGTGTCACCATAGCCGGAGCGAAAGGAGCCTGCACCCTTATATGCGAGCCAGCCGTGTTGGTACCCAAACCAAACACGCCCATAGTAGTGGGGCGCCTTAGGTGGCGCCCAAAGCCGCATCACCACCACCCCTCCCTCTCCATTCTCTGCCTCGCTGCGTGTGGCTTGCTAGAAAGGTGGCGCTCAAGCTTGGAGTTTGGTCGGCCAACACAGGATCTGTGCATGGAAGTCGGGTTCTTGCGACCAAAGCTGTGCCCAGCGGAAGTTGGTGGTTCAGAGGCGGTTGCGTGCAATGGCACAATGGCACCTGGTTTTGCTTCCATCAAGGAGGTGCTCACCTGTATTCTCCTCGGCGATGACGGTGACACTTCCAAGGGCTGCACAAGTGGAGGTGGCGACATGTGCGAGCTAGGGAGATAGATCCGAGTGGCCTGCGGCTAGATCTATGCTGTTGTCACCTAATCTGCGCTTGAGTCCAAAATGCAGAGGCTTGATGCTGACACAAGTGAAGGAGAGGGTGCGGCAGCTTGTAGTTGCACTAGGCTAGATCTGGCGGCGGCGAGTGGGGCATACCGCGGAGCAACGCTTGTGGGCTGAGCACGGGCGGGCATGCTGACGATGGAGTGGCTCACGGAGGGTGAGCTGCGGCAATGACACTCACAGGCGCGGCTACAGAGAGACATGTTGCCGGTGTCCATGGGGCGAGGCGACATGTTGCCATGTTGGGGATGTACCTTTGTGTGCATCCTTGTGAGAGTTAAGCCTAGTGCGTCTCTCTAAGTTATCTAGTTATCTAGCTAATTACGTTTTTATTGAAGCTGTACTCAGCTTCTATCTTAGCTGTTACAATATGTCTAGCATCTGCTTTATGCAGTTGGAATATGTTGTAGTGGTTGAGGTTCTATCTTGTGAACCAAGTTTGCCTTTTGCTATATAATGAAGCTAAGGCAGCCATGGTTATTGTTGCCGCCTAGATCCAGAATTGTACTTGTGTTACCTGGCCAACACCTTGGGTCTGCTTGGTGGTGTGGAGGGCTGCATAAAGTGGCGGAGTGGAAACCTGGCGTCACAGTTCAGCCATCCTCTTTCACGTTGGTGCCACAGTATGGAGGATTTATGGCAGCAACGCTCAGCCGGCTGGTGTGGCGGCTGCCGGTAGATCATGACGTGGTGGGCGGAAACCAAGTTGGGAACTGAAGATGCATGTGTCCTTTGTGGAGAATGAGAAAGGAGGACAAACAGAGGTGTTGGTGTAGTGCTGGGAGAGCATGGCTCCAGGTTGGTGGTCGGAGTGTGATGGTTTGGTGGGCCATGCGCTAACGGTGTCCGTGAAGTTGGTGAGGATACCGGCGCGGAAGGAGGTGGTCAGTGGAAGCGCGTTGCCACAATGACCTACATGATGTTGTGGCAGGTGGTCCTGCTTAGCTGTGGCCATTCCAGTGCAAAGAGGCTTTATGATGGCTTTTGGAGGACCCGACTAATACCTTTGGTATCTTCGACGAGGTGGCTTGGTTCAGTGGCGGAGCTCGACCCGAATTTTAGGTGGGGCAGACCACAAACACATACTAATATACTACTAATACTCTATAGTTCTCCAGTTCTCTGCATTACGGAAAACATTAGAGACCATCATAGAGTACTACGGAAACTTCGTGAACCTGCAGGCAAGCAATTTGCTGTGGTGACACCATGGATGACCTTAAGGCCGTCACGGCACAAGCAATCAGTACTGGTGCTGTACCTGTGCTTTTATTCACTGCTCTTTGACCCGACGTGCAGTACAGAGCTAGAGAGCTGGTAGGCTGCGGCAGCGTTGCGGTGAGGGCTGGGTGATGTCTAGGCCTCTAGGGGCGCCGGGCGGCAACCAGGGGCGGTGCCACGGCGAGATGCGCTAGGAGGGGGCTGCAGCTAGTGGAGTTGCCACGGTGAGAGGTGGTGGTTAGCGGCAGCGATGGCGGCGGCGTGGCACCATGACGCGGAACGAGCAAGAGACGAAGAGGGAGTCAGATTTAGAGGGCCGGCTGGGAGTTAACATGATGGGCCACTCGGGTTGATGGGCTATTGGGATCGCTAGAGTTGGGCCATGGCTTGGGCGCTCGATGCTACGTCTTCTTCCCGACGCTGTCACGCAGGTCACGCCGGACGTTGCTCTGCCATAGTCGTGCGTCTGGAAGACACCAGGATCGAGGAAGAAGAGAGGGATGGGGTTCCTCCATGCTGGCGGTAGGTGGGGCAGCTGCCCCACCGTGCCGCATGGGGAGCTCCGCCTCTGGCTTGGTTGGCAAATGCTATGATGCATGCAGCTGGATCTTGGTGGACATGGGCGGCGTGGCGAAGACTTGTGGCAGTTGCTCACATTTTTGGCTTGGCGGCTTGCAGCGGACTATGGCAGCTAGCCTAGTGGCTAGTTCGGTGTAGGACAACGCCATGGGGTGGTGCAAGCGGATTCGACGGTGTGGTGGCTACATGGCTTGCATCGGACTGCAGCAACTAGTTTCTGCTTAGCAAGGCTAGCTTGGTGCAGGATTTCATCGGTGACTACGGTGCAAGCGATGGCTATGGTGTTTGGTCTTGACGGTTTTGTCATTCGATTTCTGGTGGTGTAGTATGGTGCCTAGCTGGTGGTATGAGTTTTAGTTTGTGGAGTGGTAGATTAATGGTGTGTTGTATGCGAGCCATATGCAGTATCATGCGGCGCGTGTTGAGGTCCCATCCCGGCTAGTCGTGGTGGTTAGGTTTCTCTTTATTTTGTTGTTGTAGCTATTATATCATTGTTGTGCCTAGTTTAGGCTTATTATCTTTTTTTCTAAAAAACAATCAGCAGCTCTCCTACCTGATTCATTTCAAAAAATATTGTTTCTTGTATATGCTGTTACATTTATTTTTCTTGTTCTAGTTCTCAGTGGACATGGTCAGCGTGGCAAAGACTTGAGGTAGTAGCTCATAGTTTTGTCTTGGCGGCTTGTAGCGGACTATGGTAGCTAGCCCAGTGGCTAGTCCGGTGTGGGACAGCACCATGAGGTGGTGCAAGCAGATCTGATGGCATGGTGGCTACATGGCTTGCATCGGACTGCGGCGACTAGTTTATGCTTAGCAAGACGACTGGTGCAGGACATCGTCGGTGACGATGGTGCAAGCGATGACTATGGTATTTCATGTTGATGGTTTTGTCCTTCCATTTCCGGTGGTGTAGTGTGGTGCCTGTCTAGTGGTATGAGTTTTAGTTTGTGGAGTGCTAGATTAATAATGTGTAATAGGCGAGTCATATGTAGTATCATGCGATGTGTGTTGAGGTCCCATGCCAACCGGTCGTGGTGGTTAGGTTTCTCTTTGTTTTGTTGTTGTAGTTGTTACATCGTTGTTGTGCCTAGTTCAGGCTTATTTGTTTTTTTTTAAATAATCGGCAGCTCTCTTACCTGATTCGTTTCAAAAATATATATATTGTTGCCTGTATATCCTGTTACCTTTATTTTTCTTGTTCTAGTTCATAGTTGGCAATCATGCATGACTCCCAACTAGATGATGTTTGGGGAGTCATCATCTTCTTGTCTGATTTGCTGTTTTAATATAAAAGATGACTTCTCATGTCTACAGTGTTTTTATTTTTTTTAATCTTTGCAATCTGTGCAGTATGTGATCAGAAGTGATTTGAGATGGTGCCCCACATTTCACAAATTGAAAACCCTGGTACTCAATGATCACTGGTGCAAACCTGTTGACTGCACTCCACTAGCATGCATTCTTGAACATGCACCAGTACTAGAGAAGCTCACTATTGAATTTTCTCAGCAGGTACGTAGAGATTTTCCAAGTGGAAAACCAATATTGCGTTGCACAGTTATATAGTACACTATTTTGGGTTAATCTAATCTGTGGCCTCATTTCATTCACCCCAGGTTAAATGCAATTACAAAATGGAAATGAAAGGACACCGTCATGCAACAGAGGAATCGACTAAGATATCACAACACCTTAAGATAGTCAAGATCAAATGTGAAACGGTCAATGAAACAGTTCTCAATGTTCTCAATTTTATGGGTACACTTAACATATGTAAGATAACAACCAACACTGGTTTTGCCTTCTACATTTCTATATGGTTCATAGTAGCACGTGGTAGCAACACTATTCTTGCCTTCTATATATATGGAGCAAAATAGGGTAGATAAAATGCAAATAAGGAAAACAATAGCAAATGATTTTTGAGTACAATTCTTTATACATATATAAGCTTTTCATGTTTTCTCCATATATTAATTTTTGCCCTCCATTACAAAATAAGGTATGATCATTAGTAAACCAGTTATAGAGGTATCAAGATACTATACAGTTCTGCAAAATAGAAAGGACAATCTAATTCATTTTGTTTCAAGGGTTACCTACATATAGACTTATTGGTTTTAAAATAAACTGCACTGCATTACATGCATGTACTACATATATATATGTTAGCTGGTTGCATTGCATGTCTACAACTTAGGCCAACCTCAATGGGGGTTTCATACAGTTTCATGGACATTAAATATGTTGCCATGACACTGTATTGATGAAGAGAGAAGTGATGAAAGTTTCATGGGAGCCGAGAGAGTTTCATAGGGATGAAACTCTTCTGCACTGTTTCCAAAAAATGGCTGTGTTGGAAACTGGGCCATGAAACCCCCACTGAGACTGGCCTTAGTGTTTAATTCTGGACTGGAAACCGATGTTATGAATGTAGTTATAAATTAGACACTGTTAGAGTCCCTTCATGACCATTTCTATTTGAATCTTATTTAAGTGTTCTGTTTTCTCTTGGTCGGTTGCAATAATTTTTGTGATATTTTCGTACCAGTTTATCTTGTTGTTGCCATCTTAGAAAGTTCTAGTGTACCACGATAAATTTTGTTTATTTTATTTTTCTTATTCTCACAATTAGAATACAGGACACTTTAAAAGATGGTAGTTGCTTTTGATATTAGGATGTAAATACCAATAGCATCATACCATATTTTCATGCATAAACACACATATGCATGGATATTCATGTTTTGTTCACTTTGTGTTTAGAACTGGTTCTATCAAACTTTTTATCAATAAGTAATTAGTTCCAATCTTCTTTTTATAGGAGTTCAACAGCATAGAACTTTTGATTTCAAATTTGTCAGTATTGACTGCCATATATGTATATGTACATATTGGCTTGATTTTTTTTTCAAAAATAATACCTTTTCAGTTTGTTCTAAGAAATATATTCATTTAAAAGAGGATAGCCAATTTTACATGTATAGAACACTGCAATCCCTAAAGGATCATGTATACTGTTGAAAAATATTGTGTAATTATCTTAATTGGAACTCCATTTAATACAACATCTGAGTAATTGGCTTATGATGAATTTTCATTATATAAATTCTTTTGCACTGAATTCCATTCTTTTAACAATCCTTGCCATGTTTCCCATGTCATTGCCAATGCACTCCAAACTTATCGTGCTCCTCATGTTTGAGCAGCATTTCAGTTCAGCGTCAGACAAGGCTCCAACTGAAGGAACAGATATCACTTCACTAGGATATATATACCAATCAATCAAGGAACTCCAAGCTTCGCCAAATTAAAGGAAGTACCATGCTACTATCAAGGATCATGTTGTTTGCATGTTCAGTCCCACTCCTAAGGAACAAGATCTCAAGAATCATGTATTATCTAGCCCTGCAATTCCATGCTCTAGATATCGTTTTTGCAAACCCTGTTGCCATTTTCTGTTGATGTGTCAAGAATCTATAGTAGCATATAATTATTTTACTGTCAGACCTATGCTTTTTATGTGATACTTTCGTCTTTAAGTGAGTCATTTCATGTTATTTTTTCTCGTAATATAGAAGTGGAAAAGGTCAGATGCCAATGTCGCATCGTTCATCAGATGGAGTGGAGTTTGGTTATAGGGTTTCAAATTATCTACGTTAGGAATTTCCTGTGGCAGAATGTCTCTCGCAGGTATGGGCGTATGGCTCTTGATTACCCTGGTCCTACACTAACACAATGCTTCTTGGCAAATACTTTTGCTGTTTCAGAACACAGTCCTTTCTTCCTTCCATTGTTGGTTCAGATGCTACCAACCTACGATAGACCACGAGTGTCTACTGCTCTGTTTTCCAGTTAACCTGTAGCAGTAGTGAGAATTACTCCCTGCATGGTGCTCAGTGAGAGAAGCCCTCATTTTCTTTTCCAAACTTGATACCTGGTGTTCTTCTGACACTTTGCACACCATAACACAGAGAATAATCCACGGATTATGCTACTAGAGAACAGACCACATTACCAGCTCAACGCTGTATCAAAATATATATATGCTGAGGCACATTGATTGGTTCAGATTGTCAAACAAACGCACATAGTCTTGTGCAAAGGACATTACAGTGACATGATATTCCAGATCCAAATAGATTTTTTTTGAAAGATCCGAGAACATATTGGTCCAACATATATTAATAAGAAGAGATTTGACCTATTTTATAAGGAAAACTGGGCCTAAAAACCATACGACCACTACTTACAAATTACACCCTGCAGTAATACCAACAATGACTAACAAGTGACAAAGCTCCTCAAGGGCTCACAACGAGGAACCTCAGCTGTGTCCCAAGCTACGAGACAAAGCCTTGTTAAAACACCAAGTTATCACCCAAGAACAAATGAGGTTAAAGAAGGCTAAGTCTACAAGGTTTTCCTTACCGACTACTGCCACAACCAAACATGGCTTCAAGTCATCGTTGTCGAGTTCGTCGACACCTTGACACAACTACTCTAACTTCCCAAAGGCCACAAACGATTGCCATCATCGGTTGAAAGGGTGCATGACGCCAGATTCCCACAACAATTACCTTCAAGAAGGTCAAAGACACCAATGACGCCTCGTCGCTGACCCACAAATAGGCAGTCTTTTCACCCAAAGAAAACTAGCAGGGTAGGACTTAGTTGACGCCTCCAAGAAGGAAGCACCGCTAGCAGGAGTTATCATCAAGGCTTTTGCCCTGACCTCGGCAGCCCTACCCCCGTTGGCCAAGATAGCGCATCTGACACAGGAAGCACAATTGCCATCGCAAGAGCACTGCAAAGAAATGAGAAGAAGGCCTGCTTCCAGCATCCAGCTAGAGCGGCAGCAAAATGCAGGGAGGAGCATGTGGGGAGCAGCAGCGCCGAAGGTTGGTTTTGAGTCGCCCATGGGGCGACAAGAGCGTTGGTTTTCCTCGGTTGTTTGTAGGTGGCTGTTTGTGGTTTTCCTCGATCCAAATAGATATAAGGTCCCCATATACACTATACAATTGCTATTTCAAACTAGAAAACATCTACTACTTCAAGAACAACGCATAGAACAATGTTTTCTGAACAAATCAGGGTTTGGATTTTTGAAAGAAGAGAACATAAAGATTTTGGTTCAGATGCAAGACAACTAATGGGTAAAGGGAGCAAGAAACAACATGAATGTACTTCATAACTATGCAACCTATATAAATGAGAAAATCAAATAAAAATATGAACAAAGTTGTGGTACTTGTTTTAAGACCACTTAAAGAATGGTCACATAAGCGTCATAAGTAATTACAAAGCAAATAGGGAGTGAAATGAAAATATAATAATAAAACAAAAAGAAATATGAACAAGATAGTGGCAAGCAACCACCGGGATGGTGAGGCGGCAGAGGCGCCATCCACCGTGGTGAAGAATGATTTGTTGATGATCAAGGTTTGAGGTTGCATGAGGCACTAATGGTGGCTGTAGTGGGAGGGTGGTGATGCAGAGGGGCGTCTAGTAGTGGGAGCCCAACAAGAAGTTAGCCCAACAAAAAAGAGAGTGACAAGGAGTCAAAGATCGTGGCCCATGCAAACTCAGTGTAGCTTAGTTGATTTATGTTGCATGGGTTGAAACCTTGTCTATCAAGTCTTTGACTTGATATATGTATTTACCTTTATATTTTTCTTATCTACTCAAGATTTTATCAATATACACAACAAATTAACAAATTCTTTTAGAAGCGAAGGCTTTAAGTGCTTGTTTGCGGACATCTACATTTGTAATTTCTGTTTGAAAAAAAAAACTAGACCATGCTCGAGCTGGTGAGGCAGAGGTAGGGAGGGACGAGGGAGTGGCCATTAGACGTTCGGCAAATTGACCACGCTAGCGCTGTTGCATTAGTCCTCTCTCAAAATCAAGGGGTAAAACTTGTCAGGTGCAAAA